>BLAZ01000137.1:113478-115978 GCA_014633955.1 Acropora tenuis | reverse complement strand
GAAACGTGATCGAGGGAATGAACAATTTTTATGATGTCGGTGCTTTTGAGGGGTCGACTAATGTACTTTTGCAATTTAACTTGAGAGGTGAACATGTTATTTTCATTTTTATTGATTCGAGATAAGAAAAGTTGTAAATTTATCAATACCTTTGTATTGTCTTTTTGCATTCAGTCTGCGAATGCGCATGGGGTTTTTAGATCTCCAATGCTTTTTATTAAATAAAATACGTATGAAAAATGGCCAACAAGAATGTTTCTTTTAGCGATTGAGAAAATAGACTTCCGTGCATTTCGAGCCATTGTGTATCGCGCATGTATCGGGCAATTTCAGCGATGACGACCTTAACGACGAGGAAGAAGTCTCTCGGCTTGGAATTAAACTTGGACGAAGTTGTGATGACTTTGCGGTTATCCTTATCTTGTCCACATTCTACAGTGTTGGCATAGTTCGCCACAACTAGACACTGCAAACGTGATTTCTCACGTTTTGCAAAGGATGCCACGGAATTGCCACGGAATACACCTTATTCCAAAATGGCGGCGATAAATTATTCTTTTGCTTGTATGTTAATTAGCCCTCTGCCTTGTCAACATGTGTAAAAAACAAAATAATTTTGAAGTGAAAATGAGGCGAAGAGGGCTAATTAACATGCAAACAAAAGAATAATTTATTGGCCGCCATTTTGGAATAAGGTGTATTGTTCTCAAAGGGTACATGTGTAGTGCGTCTCTGAGAGCCTCGTCTCTGAGAGCTTGAGCGCTCGGAAGAATCTGGGAATGAACTTTAACTTAGCAACCAAGCTTTTGAATGTAAACACTGGATTGCGTTACCTGAGATTTTCCCTGTTGATTTGTCCAAACTTTACTTTCAAAAGGAACTTGAAATGTCGCAAACCAACAATGATAAAGACTTCAAAATGACCAAAGAGGTGAGGTTAACCCTTTTTTTCGAAGCCTTGTGAAAACATAGGGGCGGTTTCGGAGTCTTTGCACATCGTTTTGTCTTTAGTCAGCTGACTTCTCAATTTAGGTGTCTTCATTTTTCATTTGCTACCGTCGTAAAATATTCTCCTCGAAAGGGATATCTCTTGTCTGCTAGGGAAAGCTCAATTAAATACAATGTGAGCTATATAACCTGTAGATAGAGATATATGTACATTATTTCAGTGTCAATGTCTTAAGCCCACGTGGGCTAATTGGGGACACTAAATTAACTCTGCCAACAATTTATCATTAAAAGTATTATAAGATTCCCTTGAAAAAAAAATAGAATTGAAAAAATGTTCAATAATAAAATAAAATAAAATAGTATGTGTTGCCCTTAGTAATGCCTTAGTTATAATGTCAAAGTTTAAAATTCTAAAATTTTGGATTAATTGTACATTAACGGTTTTAAAATTTCTAATTTCCTAAAAGATGGGTGAGCTTTTTATTTATTGTGAAACTTGCCTGTACAAGTGGACATTTTTATCTTGTATTTTTTGGTTCCCACTTCACTTCATGATCAGACCACATGATGTGACCCAAGGGAACTTATACATATGAGGACATCATAGGCTTTAAAACGCAAAAGCAAAACTTACAGTCTAATAGAAAAAGGTTTGCAGTGTTTGCAAATGCTGCAGAATAGACTGCCATTTAATAGCTTGTAATGATAACATTAACAAGTTTACTTAGGTATTTTTTAATTTAAGTTTTCACTATCCAATAAAACAGCAATGGGCAAGTTTATACAAAGGCATAGATACACAACACTTACACTTTTTATTTAATAGTCCAACCAATTTTGGGGAACTAGAGAGCAGCACATCTTGTAAACTAATTTTGCATCCCTTAATCATAATAATAGTTGCCTAATAGCTGAATTAAAAGTGTTAAAATTGAGTTCATTTAAAAGGTAACAATTAAATTATTTGAGTGCATTCATTTAGTTTTGATTAAAGTAATAGTGATTAAGTGCCTTTTTGAGCATGTGAATTCCTTTTTAAGTTGCTCAATGTTTTGCATCAGAGGAACTGGAATTAAGGATTTGTCACACTCCTTGAAAATGTTATTGATGAATCCTTGTACTGTAAACTACATTATGGTGCAATGCCAGGCAGCCAGTAAGGGGCCTCAACTAAACTCATGCCCTGCTGTCATAATGTATTGCCAACCAGCCATTTTCATAATCACCACAGACCTTGCTTTGCCAACAGGCACCAGTAAGTTTGAAACCAAAGGATAGTAGACAAAGAATCTAGTGTTGGTCAAGAGAAGCAGCAAAAATAGTAAACTCTGGAATTCATTTGTTGTTGGTGTAATGCTCTAGGGCTTCAAGACTCTTTTTCACACAAACTCTTTAGCAATTATTATTACAGGCATTTTTTTTTTCTCTTTGTAGGAGCTGGATAAATTTGAGAAAGCTATGAAGGATGAAGAGTTTCGAAAACTGTTGGTTGAATATGCCAAAGAGATATCAGACCCAGAAAACAAGAAGGTTGGCTTTATTGCTGGAA
>BLAZ01000137.1:71273-73773 GCA_014633955.1 Acropora tenuis | reverse complement strand
ACGAATCGTCTGTGGCCCTGCCTATCCCCTCTCTGTCATCGCCACATGGTTAAAATGGAACGAATCCTCTGGCTTCTCATTCTGGGTTCTTATCGTCGCTGCACTCTGCTCCTCGGTAGCCGCCATCTTTTTTCGCCCCGACAACTCTGAAGTTTTGGTCTTGTTTCACCTGCCAGTCCCCAGCGTGAGAAGAAGAAAAGTTTGTCATGCAATACTGATGTTTTCCAGTCTCCTTTGTATGGCAGTACAAATTTCATTGTATCAAACTTTTCCTTGGATTATCTTCAAACGTGTCTGTATCGTGGTAGTTATACTGTGCACGTTTCTCTTTCTTGGCGCCACTGAAACAGTGCAAATCATTGGACGGACAATTTTCCCGGGACACCGTGACTGACGATTACGATTTTTTACAATTTATTTCTTATCCTTTCTCTGAATAATCACACTTTACCTCGTATCACTGATTATCACTTGAAACTTGGCAATTCAAAATAGACGCTCACTTTATTTTAATTTTAATTTTCCAAGATTTTCAAATCAATGAAAATCAAAACTAGGTTGTTGTCTCAATCAATCCAAGTAGACAATAGTTGTCGATCAAATGTTGTTTAATCATAAAGCACAAAAAATAAAAATGATGTTTTAGGTCTCTCTTCGTGTAATATTGCAATTCATTTAAAGGATAAGTTATCCTAGTCCCGGTAACTTAATACAACAGTACAACAGTTTTGAGATAAAAACACGATAAACTCTATTTTGGTTCCTGAAATTTCTATTGTTTGAATTTCAAAATTAATCTACTTATTCGTCAAACGAAAAAGCTTTTCGGAACCGAGGAGTGGAGGAACTTTCCGGAAACGAGACGTACCTTTGACCTCAATCATGATTATGATAACTTGAAAAATTGCGTTTCTCTCAATAAACAGTCAGTGAGATAAGCAAAAAAAAGAAAAAGAAAATCCGAAATTGAGTTGTTCACTCACTCAACCAAAAGAGACATGATAGTTGCTGATCCAATTTTGTTTAAATCATGTGGTCCGTGTAATATTCGCCTTCACCGCACCATGAATCTGGAGATAAAGTTCAACTTATTATCAACTTGAATATGGAAAGCTTGATTAACACCAAGTCAATATTCCTCAGCGAAAGAACCTGTGAAGTGTTTTCTTTGTTTACTGGTTAGCTCGCGTTTTCGGCAGGTTCTTCGCTCTTCTGTTTCTATTGTGTTGTGTGGTTGGTCAGGTTCTTTCACCGAGGATAATACTTCGACAAGAAGAAATACTAAACAACTTACAATTATCCAAATTTCGCAGATAACCGGTTCTTAACACCAGTAAATATGAAAACTGAGTCACGTTGCATCGCCCAGGTTATATATGCTCGCTTAAAGTTGTCTAACTTAATTAACTTGAAGTCACTTTTTTCCGCAATATTTACAGCCGTTGTGGTAATACCAAACTGGAATGTATTTCTTTTCCCATTTGCCTGAGCACTCCAAACAATATCTTTTTGTACCAGGGATACCAAGAAGATGGAAACACAAACGATGGCAAAGGCGACACCTGTGATGAGACAACTCCTTGCCTCCTCTCACAGGTCCATGGATGTCTGGTTTGACAAATGCCGGACACCATTCTACGTCTGTTATGTCTTTGAAAGAGATAACGTGGAACTCTTCGATTTTGAGCATTTTCTCAACCTCTTCCATCAACGACTTCGGCCACGGTCGGCTGTTCTCGAAGTTTCCCCGGTCTCCGGCGGTCTTCTCATTCTCGCGAGTACTCGTTAACTCCTCTTTTTGCGATGGTTCATTGTTTTCCTTCGTGTTTCTTTCGTTACCACCGACTTCACAACTTCGATGTCGTTTCGGTTGTCCGCTGTCGCTTTTTCGCTTCACGTCAAAACTTCGCGCATTTAGTGAAATCTGATGAAGCACCGAGACCCCATCGCGTTTGCAATCTCTGCGAAGAATTGTTTGTCGGTGAAACTCTTTTGCCATCGTCAAAAGAGAGGGTTTTCTTACAAAGCGCGTTATCATGGTGTCTGCTCAAATTCACTGAATATTATTTTGCAGGCGCGCACAGCCAAACCGTCAATTAACCAAAACCGGAAATGGCGCATTTTATTTTCTCGGAAAGTGAGTGTTTTCGGAGAAAAATATTGATGCCATGAAATCTTTTTGAAATTACGTCTTTTTGCGAAGAAAACAGTATCGCCATCAACAAAGACAGAGGCCATATACTTGCAATCCATAGAAAGAGAGATCAAGGTTTTTCCTTCAATTTTTGACAAATTTTAGTTAAACACGTGAAATTTGAAGAACGATTTTCCGACCCTTGATGGTTTGTTAGAGGAAGATATTTGCTTACCCCCAGCTATATTTGGCTGTCGGTTAAACCTGCTTACTGCTTACTACTCAATTTTTCCCCCTTCAATAATGCATGGCTAAGTATTTATTTGCACTGTGAACTTAAAGTTTTGAAAAATTCCAAGATAAGTG
>BLAZ01000137.1:44290-46790 GCA_014633955.1 Acropora tenuis | reverse complement strand
AAAAAGTTTGTTGAGAATATGAAATTTTGTTGGTCTATGATAAATCCTTTATTCTTGGAGCTTAGGTTTTCTCAATTTGACATTGTGCTCGCTGTAGTTACAGTTCATTTCCTGAAGCACAAGATGTGGCATAATTACTATACCAGCCCTGGACATAATAATGTTTCCTGTGGACTGCTATTGTTTACTGAGCTTTTCACTCTTCTGTCAAATTATGATAAAAGTATGCTGTCCAATAGAGCTGTGTATAATGAATGATATTCAAGTGGTGTCATATGGTGTACCCTTAAGGCTTAGAAGGTCATTAATTAAGTGCTGTTTGGTTGGGATTGTGCTTGAACTTTGTGCCAGGGAGACACTTTGTGACATGTACATGATATGTCAGGAATCTAATCATGTTGTTGTGGTGGACCACCCTCATAAAGAGGGAGAGGGGTGGTGTCATTGCTTACCCCTCAGGTTGCAGTTGTAGAAAAGGTTATTATCTTTGACTATCTTCAGCTGATTTGTTTTTTTGTTTTTATTTTTAAGTAACAAAACATAGGGGAAAGTTTTATTTGTCATCGCAAGTTTTAAATATTGGTGGTCATTTCATTTAATGGCTTTTGTATGTTTTTTTTTCAGGGACTTGAAGCCAGAAAACATTCTTCTAGATTTTAAGGTTTGCAATATTCAGTTATTTCCCATCACAATCAATGGTACAACATAATATTCAGTGAGATCAGACTTCAGTAAGTCTGTTTCACTCCTAGATAAGCAGTATGTCAGAGGCAAATTGATTGATGTCTGTAGAAATACACAGAATGCAAACCTAATTTTCAGTTGAGTTCTTTGCCCTTGGTTATTAGTGTTCCTGTGTATGATGATACCAGAAAGTTTCTAAATTCCTGTAAGAACACCAAAATGGCCTCCCTGCAATTAATTTTTCTGGGGCATTAGGTGGAAGTGGTTGAGAATTTATCGGGGATAGTCGAGAACAAGAAGTAACTGGTGAACGTGAATTTCCCTTGAATTTCGAATGTGCGTCCTAATCTCTGGTTAGCCCAAGGATTTTGCCCATAAGGGCTTCTCTTCTTGATCTCTCCTAGAGGTGGTGAAGAGTTCACTTATATCCTTTTACGGCGTTGTGTACTCACTGATAAAATATTATTAATATTTATTTATTAATTATTATCACAGGGTCATATCGTTTTAACAGACTTCGGACTCTGTAAGGAAGGGATAGAACCATCTGGAACGACATCAACATTCTGTGGAACACCTGAGGTGGGCAATGCATTTGCATTTCAATAAACTTACTTAAGATAGACAATATTGTGCTGTCAGTGTGTATTTGTCAACTCCAATTTCAATTGAATGTTACAGTTTTAAAAGATCTTTTATTGGTAGAACCATTGGCCACTTTGAAGTTTTAAAAGGTTCTAACTTTTATTGGTAGAACCATTGGCCACTTTGAAGTGTTTTCAGAGACTTGACTGTGGTATAATAATACCAAAGGCCTTAGAAGGGTACATGAAAGTTTGGTTTTATCAAACGAGTTGATAAAGATTGAGTTAGCACCGAGAAAGACTTGGAAAGCTGATGTTTCAAGCATTAGACCTTTGTCAGACCAAATTAATTGGTTAGCCCTTTGTCAGAGCAAATTCGCTCTGGTGATGGGCCAACACTCGAAACGTCAGCTTTCCAAATCTTTTCATGGTAGTAATTCGTCCTTTATCAACTCTTTTGATAATACCAAATTTTTGTGTTTCACTCTCTCATTGAAGTAGCACCTCAGTTTCTTTAGAAACTAGAAATTTGCTTTAGATGGGTGTCCATTTTGAAGTTTACTGATGGTATTTCTGATAATTAAATTATTAGTGAATGTATCCACATTTAAGCTCATAAAAATTAGATGAGCTTGGTTGCTGGTGCTTTAAGGTTGGTGAAGTCAGGATGTAATCGTTAAGGTGAAAGAAGGTATCCATGGCAACCCTCCAAACAGCCACAAGAAAGGGCACTGTCACACTGAAAGAATCAGTGGAATACTTACCAAGCCATTACTTAAAAAATAAACATAGCAAGGTATAGGCCAGTGAGCAAGCATACACAGAGAATCCTTGAACTCCCTGTCAAACTCAGGGTCACCCAGAACCCAGTCCAGGAATGATTTACCACCATGATAAGTATTGTTTTCGTTCAAACCACACTTAGCTTCGTTTTGCCCCCTTAAATTTTCTCCCTCTTTCTTGTTATTCTTCTTTCAGTATTTAGCGCCAGAGGTTCTTCGAAAGCAGGAATACGATAAAAGTGTGGACTGGTGGTGCCTGGGTGCAGTCTTGTATGAAATGATGTATGGATTGGTAAGGACTTAAAAGTAAACGAAAAGAAATTTTAGATTTTTCATAACAAACTTTGTTGTTGTTTCTTCATAGCCTCCATTTTACAGTCGCAACACAGCTGAAATGTATGACAACATTTTGTACAAGCCTTTGAGATTAAGGACAAATATTTCCACTAG
>BLAZ01000136.1:413680-416180 GCA_014633955.1 Acropora tenuis | reverse complement strand
TTCTTGTCACGCAACACCTACTGTGAACACGCCTCTATATGGTCACGACCGGAAGGAACAACCAAGTGAAAGGGGCGCCCCTTTCAGAGAGTGGTGTCAGTCCCACAGGACGTATAGTTATGTCAGTGAACAAGTAAAGCGGCCACCGGCAATTCAAAAGGTTCAAAACGAAGAAAAAATCATCTTGTTGGGAAAATTTTAACAAATTGAATGTTTGCAACCTTTTCTCTAACATTGTTTTCCTCGAAAAGCGGCTAAATGATAAATTACCGTAAAATTCCGAAAATGAGGCCCTCCACACATATGCCCCTCCGAATAGTAGTCCTCCAATCTCGTAACGCAAAAAAGACCTCCGTTAAATCGCCCTCCGAATATAAGTCCCGCGTGCCTTATATTAAATTTTAAATTCGCTCAAATACAAAATAAAACTAAGCAAAGATGGTAGGGTAGCTCATACATTTTTTTTTTTTTAGCCTTTGCCTAACGCAACTCCCCACAGTATATATATAAGCCCTTCCAAAAATAAGCCCCTGAAATAGGGTCTTTGAAAAATCCCCACGGCTTATTTTCGGAATTTTGCGGTATTTGATCACCGAATTCTCGAGTTCATCAGTTTTTACCAGAATGCACTGCATTTAACCAGAGTTCACTGCGCCACTTTTTACCAGAGTGCATTGCGCCACCAACACCACGATGATGTCACACCGTCAAGCCGTTCATGATACAGTATGTGAAAGTTGGTAAATCTGGATGATCAATTGTGACATCTTAATTTTGAACTTAATATGTCATTTCTAAGCAGTCTCGCCTTCTTGATCGAATTCTAAAATGAATAGAAATCGTCGTTACTGAAGCTTGTAGAATAACTAACCCAAACTAAAATCGTAGAAAGCGCTAATTTCGTATATGCTGTGATCTATTCCTTTTCATCCAAACTTAGATTTAAGCTAAGGCCTTAGCATTTTCATACATATCGCGATGGACACGCCCTCGACACACTCTGTCAACATTCTAGAAACATTTAATGCGTACCAGGGCAGAATTTATAAGTTACATTTCTACTCCTAGAATTTCTACATCTTTCGATTTTCACTATCTGGTAAAGGGGAGACTGATGCGTGTCGTTTTAAGTCCAAACCTAGTTCAGATCACTATGTGCTCTTTTGTCACGATCCGTTGTCACGGCTTGACATTATGCAATTATCACTTGCTTTCCGGTTGGTCGACCCCTGGGACACCCCCGGGGAACCCAGAGGAAGCCAGGGTGGAATGGTACAGTTTGGTATTTATTTTTTTCTCGCAGGGGAGGGGAGTTGTTTAGTTTTGGACACGACTTCGCTGGACCGCCGGGATATATCCCGTGGGTATATCGATATACCCCCGGGATTTGTTCGAGGTAGTGTGACAGGCAAATGTGTGAAAATGAGCAAAAAGCATGCAAAAAAATTGGATATATCTGTTTGTTATTTTTGCCAATGAAAAGTAAATATTATACCTTGGTCTGACGAGAAAAGGTTAAAGAAGGTCGCTCTGTTATTCTTGACAACTAATTAACAATTATTCCACGAGCGCGCGTTGGATATGAGATGGTAAATAGCCAACGAGGCGCGTAGCGCCGAGTTGGCTATAGCCAGTCTCATCTCCAACAAGCGCGAATGGAATAATTGTTTTATTAAATTCCTTAAACTCCAAAAAATCGAAAAAAACTTGATGAAGATGCGATGTTGTGTAACACCATGTGGTCAGACAGACGTACTAGCTCATCACAAAAAAACATTTCTTGCCTTTTCGCGTACTTCTAAACGTCGGCATTGATCCAAACTTTCCACAAAAAAAGTTTTTTTTTTCTTTTTCGGCTTTATTCAGAGAAAAATTTCGCTTTCCGGCGAAAACATTTTTAGCTTCGCAACGCTTAGCGCAATCATTTACCATATAAGGTCAAACAAGGGTATATGAGGTGATAACCAAGATTGAGTGAGCCAATCAGAGTATGCGAAATGCATTATCCGAGGTTGAGAATTTAATAATAAAAGATATCATATAATGGGTGTTCGTACTTTCCCTATTGAAAGGCTATTGGTCATTAAATTTATGCCCTTTACCCGGGGGCTTTAAATAGTTTTTGTTAGTCACGAAAAACAATTCCCCGGTTGTGTCCCGGGGGTCGTCCCACGGGGAAGCAAATGATGAGCGGCATTAGTAATAGAACAATATTCTCTCTAGGGGCTCCGCACAAAATAGCCTGAGAACGCTGATTCCGTAACCTTTTCTCGCCGTAGTTCTTCTCTGAGTTTTCCTCACTGAAGTGTTATAGTGAGTTTGTCTCATTTAGGTGTTGTACTGAGTTTGTCTCACTAAAAGGTTCTATAAGCTTGTCCCTACGAAGCGTTTTATCAGTTTGTCTTATTTAATATCATTGTGAGTTTGCCTCACCGGAGTGTTTTAGTGAATTTGTACAACCGGAGCTGTTGGGAGTTAATCTCGTTTAGAAATTTTATTG
>BLAZ01000136.1:340232-350232 GCA_014633955.1 Acropora tenuis | reverse complement strand
CCAGCTGTCCCGTAAAACTAGATCAGCGGGGATCGGCGGAATCACATTACACTAGTAAAGACCCAGGGGATAATGCAGTTCCCGCGAAACGATGGTCTTCTGCTCAATCACGTCTGGGGTAGATCCCTCAGGGATAGATCCGCCAATCTTTTCGGCATTCGTCGCCATTCTGATTTGTCTCTTTGCCCTGTTAAGGCTATAGAGCGCCACATCACCATCTCCTCTGCGGTTTCTCTAAATCTGCTGTCCGGTAACTTGTTTCGCCCTCTCAACTCTTCAGGGAAGATCCAAAATAAACAAATTGCTAACTCACTTTGCAGTCGCAACCTCGCGTAGCTATCTACAGTAGACAAAGATTTACAATGTGGAAACCCTGCACCGCCTTAGAGCCGGCATGGCCATCCCTTTAGCCCTTTCGGGTAGTTAGCTTGCAGACATCATGGAACATGTTGGTTGGTGCCACCCTCCCACAACATCTCCCTATTCGAAAGTTGCGTAGCTTTTACGTCCCGGAGGTCCTTCAGAGGTAGTATCTCGTCACGACTTTTCTGCCCAAGCCCTGGGAGACTCTTACACTGACTTGAACAGCCTCCTCCATTTCACTGTCACTTTTCCCTCCGGCATTTCTACTTAGTTTGAACTTTGGCTGGTTGGGAGTTTTTTTCTAGTTTTCGTGTGGAATCTGATGTATGTGATGTTTAATTACTGGCGTTCTTCTAGGGTCTTGAGGCCGTATGAAACGTTGGGCTCCTTAGTGCGGGAACATATCTTCGTCTCTTATAAGCAAGCGTAAAAGGGACTGTCGCAAATAGTATGCTATTCGCGCCAGTATTTTGCAGCGCGATTATAAATAAGAGCTCAGTCTGCATATCATTTCGGCCCAGCTCGCGTTAGAATCCTTTGAATATCAGCATTCGTGGCATGTCTCTTCCTTTCACGCCCCCGACCTTAACCCTCCCTTTTTCACGTCCGATTCACAAAGCACGGGGAGATATCTCTTTCTCTTATTAGCGAGCGTGAAAGGGACTGTCACAAATAGTGTGCTATTGAAAGAATTCTCATCCAAGCATTTAGCTCGGATGATAAACAAGTCGACTCAACTGGAAGAGCATATAGCGAACGGCTTGATCGTCTTATAAAGAAGTACAAAGAAGAGGACAAGAAATCGCTGAAAATGTGTCTTTAGAGTTGAAAAGAGAATTACACACTGATGTAATATATGCCTAAACATCGTCTCGCACTGGGCGTCTTTAAGGTCTTCAAGATTCATTCTCCAAATATCCAGTTTGGTTGACATGCGTTCGATAAGTAGTAGATAGAAATCGTCGTCATTGCTGCCACTGGAATCAAAGGTGTTTTCATCAAAGAGCATGGCTCTAGTATTGCCGTTAAACAGTCGGCTGGGAGAAAAGTTCGTGTTGAAGTGTGTTACGCTCTCAGATATCACAAACTACCAATAATTTCCCATAAGAGTCCGTCAAATGGCTTAGGTTTAAAAAAACAATCTTACGGCGGTCGCCATTTTCCTTGTTAATACCCAAAGTTCCATGTTTTTCGAGAAAGAGCGCAAACGTCTTCCTAAATGCTCAGAAACGTCCACACCTCAGACGTCAGACGGCTAACCTCAAACTGCAATTTGCGGTTTGCGGTTGAGAAGGAAAACCTGTAGCTGAAGGTCTCTAATTTTGAATCAAACCAGCAAAAATTTTATCTATAGTCTCCCTAAAGCTGTATACACCAAACCTCAAGAATAACAGACTAATTTTGAAGAGCATAATAATTTTGGATTTAACATATTAATAACTGCCATTAATCATTCTTCGTTTCAAACAGCATCTTTGAACATTGACCTTCTGAAATTAATTAGTAATTTCTTAGATTAACTACAGCTAGATATTGTCATTATGCAGTGCATTATGAGACAAAAGGTAAACAAAGCTTGTATAGTTGCAGGAGAGCACTTTGCATTTTATTGAAAGAGATGATCCTTCAATTACTTCTGAGCGATACTGGAAACATCCTATAATCGGAAACATGGAAGCAAATTAAATGACTGTTAAAAGGAGAATATTTTAACAATAATTTGAAAGAAGTAAACAAGCTTGTTGAAATCGAACAGTAAACATTTTACCTATTTTCATCACTCGCAGGTCATGCATCATCACCACAGTTTATTAAAAAAAGGAAACAAAACAGTTCGAATAAAGGGAAGAGACGTTTGTTCTCAGTGGCTAACTGTAGTCGGGTGGCGTACACCATTGTGATTCTCGATGGTGTGATTCCAGCTTACCTGCAAGTGCAAGCCCGGGTCGATCTGTTGAGACATCAAAACCCAGAGTATTGCCCTCCAAACACTAATTTCTATGGAAATTGTTCATTTTTGTAAGACCAAAAACACGTTAAATGTAGGGTTTCCATCAAAAGACTGGAAAAGAAGCGATACTTTGAACGCAAAGTGGTTATTCAGTGTCTCCAAGAGATCTTTACACGATGCCTACAACGAGCAATTATAACATAGCTATATGCTAGCACGCGCTCTAATTGGCTATTTTTTTTTTATGAAAAATAAATGGATGGTTCATAGAGATGGTTCACGCTGACGTCATTGTCGGTGAAATTTCTTGCCAGCAAAAGTTTTTTTTTTTTTCTCACAACGTTTTTCCAGTAAAACTTAAATTTAGCTGTTACTAATGGTTAGTGATAACCCAACATTTGAGTTAGTGTTTCTCGATGACTATGAAGATTTAGAAAGATCAACAAAGCGAAAGTGCCACCAGTGAAAACAACCGCTTCGCAAAGTTTTCGGAGCGGGATTTAGAGAAAATACTTGAAGATAAACAATGAAACAAGACCAAGAAAAACACTAACTGGTGTGTTTCTTACATGATTAAAAATCAACAGATGAAATGTTGCAACCTGCATAATAAAAAATGAACAAAAATAATAGCATTTCGCAGTCCAATTTTGTCTTAACTGATACAAATTCTGTCTCAAATACAAACTTTGTTTTGACAATAAATAGATTGATTACCCTACTTTCTTATAATTGACAGCATACTACAAAGAGAAAAACATCCAAACGGAGCTGGAAAACATGACGAACGGTCAACTCGATGCAAATCTCCGGAGATTTTAAGCAGAGGCCAAGGAAAAGGATGGCGAGACCTAGAGGAAAAAGACCTTTCTTGGCTTTCGCCACGGCATCGAAAGATACCTAAATCAGCCAAAGTTATCCAGAAATCTCAAGATGTCAACAGATCCGAGACTTACCAGATCAAATTAGATACTTGACGCACAACTTGTTCAACATGAAGAACCCTGGCAAAGAAACCAGCCAGCACAAGCCTACGCTGAAAGATGAAGACATGGAGAAGCTAAAATCATCAGATGCGCTCTCCTTCAGCAATCCTCTGTCTCTACTAAAGAAATGAATGGTTTCGTATTGTTTTGTACTTCTTCAGACGAGGCCGTGAAGGGCAACGAGAGCTGCAGAGACCCAGCTTCCACCTGGAAGTCGATGCGAGCAGGAGAAATTACGTGACCATGGCGCACGATGAAGTGTCTAAAAATCATCCCGGTGGCCTGAAAGATACCAGCAGCACGGAAATATGCACGAATTTATGAAACGGACAGTCCAAATGATGACTACAAAGCTGTGAAGCTCTATCTTTCCAAACTCATTCCCAAGTGTTCTGCATTTTTCCAGTATCCTAGCCGAAACTGGGCGCTTTCCGATCCCGTGTGGTACAACAACAAGCCGCGCGGCATCAATAAACTTGACAACATAATGAAGGAAATTAGTCAAGCAGCTCAGCTGTCAAGAGTTTATACCAACCACTCGGTCCATGTCTCAGCAATCACCCGTTGGTCGAATGCTGGAGTCCTTAAGTGCCATACCATGGTGATTTCCTGCCACAGGAATGAGTAGAGCTTGGCTGACTACAACACACGCCCTTCAACTGCTCAGCCTCTAGACTACAGCAAAGTCCTTTCTAGCCATACTCAAGGGTCCACAGCTTCGGTTCAGCAATCAACCCACACCGCTGCTAGGTCTGCTACAGTCGTAGAAAACCAGAATTTGAGGCCAATGTCGTGTAACTTCGACTCCATTTTCAGTAACTGTTCGATTCAGAATGTGCAAGTCGTGGTCCCTCCTGCGAGCCCTTCAAAATGACTCGAAAAAACCCAGACTTGTGAAAGGCTGCATAATTATGAATGAATATACTTTAAATAACCTTTTACCTTGACACCTGAGCCAAATATTTTGAGCTGGACGGCTTATGTGTGGTATTTTGATACTCTTATTCTGTCACTCGCACTTGTAAGCGTGTAAAAATAAATGTGTTTTTGAAAAACAAGTCGTTCTATTTTTAGTCAGCACCCGCATGGTTAAGAGAATTTGCAATTTTATCAGTGCAGAAAAAGCCATTTTTTAAAGTGAAAAATGTCTTGCTACGTTTTATAAGCAAAGAACAATGCCGTCCAGTTCGGGATGCATTTGGATAGTTGGGAGAGCAGTTAGGTAGCTAGAAATGCACTCGCCTGCGCCTCGAGCATCTCTTAGGCGACTTTCGGGCTCTCCTAACTATCCTTAATAGCCCATTTTCCATTTATTAAAATTCCAGCATGACTCCTAGGCTTGGAGGAATAAAACAAAACAAATTAATTATTCATCCCTCAAGACTGATGCATATGTGATTTCCTTTTTATTATTCCCCAAGCCTCGGAGCCAAGTTAGAACTTTAAGATATCGAAATTGGGTCTATTGGATGAACGCACGCTAGACATTGTCCAATCCTTAAATGACCTGAAACGAAACTAATAGCAGCGTGCATCGCAACCCTAGTGCGCACACTACCTGGTTCCTTCCTCCCTTCTTTCGTTTTTTCCTTTTTTATGTCCTTCTTTTCTTTCTTTTTTCCTTCCTTCCTTCCTTCTTTCCTTCCCTCCTTCCTTCCTTCCCTTCCTTCACTCCAACCCTCCCTCCGTCCTTCCTACCTTTATTCCTTACTAAAAAAGAGTACGAGGTTAGAAAAAATAACCTTAAAAGATCTCAGCCTTTTCACTTGTCTTGCACGTATCTGAGCTTGTGCCTGCGTCATCAATCGCTATGACATTTCCTGCTAAGCGTCCCTTCGTGTTTCAGGACTTTTAAAAATAGCACCGTTGCCGGAAAGAGCGGATTACCAAGGGTGGAGTACTGGGGCATAAAATAGACACGGAGGTAAGAACAGTTATAGACTTTCGATTCTAAAGAGTCTCGCGTGCTTTTTATCTGATGTCTTTTTGGGGATGAAAGATTCTGAAAATGACATTTTGAGGGTTTGAAAAAACGTAGCAAATAGGAGGTATGATCTGAGTCTTTGGCTTCATCTGAGGATTCTGTGCTTTTAGCATAATAGCCCATTTTGGGTCAAACAATTCAACTTTATTTGCACCCTCCTGTCGCTATTATACTTGAGTACCATGTCCACCTTCGATGCATGCGACAGCGATTTATGTTGTCAGTTTTTTCGTCCCTTATTGGTCCTCTTATTAGTCCAATTTCTTCAACTTTATTCTGAAATACTATGTTTTTCTTCTAATCCACGAGGTTTGTAATTTCGTGCCTACATCTCACTCTGTTTTTCCGTTCCGCTTGGCCTTAGTAAATCTAAGTTCCATAATTAGAGTTTCGATAAGAGCTTCTTTCGTATTTTTAAGCTACATGTCTTTAGAGTTACTAAGTAGCACCTATGTGTTAAGACTATAGCAAACTTCACTCTTGATTTAATCTGCGTTTCCTTTAATTTCGTTTCGTTTCTGGACCACTGTCACAATAAAAATCTGTGGATTTCAGCTGTTACAACGGGAGCTGTGGCGATTTAGTGCTGAAAACATAAAAAAAACGCTTACACAAGAATATGAAAATGTCAGTTATCTTCAAAAATGCTCTTCAATAATTTTGAGTTGCTAGTCATAAAGTATCTAGGCTGATATTAGACTTGTTGAGTTTTAAAAACTTCGGGAAATAGGTGGTAGGAATGTCGAAGTGTTTAAATTATTTCAAGCCGATAAAATGCGCATTGATAATAGTAAACTATAAAAAAGCTAATGAAGTTATGCAAAAATATTTGCCAACTTAGTCAAAGTGATGAACCGAAAAAAACAAAACAAACGAAACCAAAAAAAATTGAACCACATTTTTATTGTCAAGCCGCTATTTCTTCTATATCCCATCGTTTACAATTATCTTTACTTAAGAGACTATGACCTAGGCTTTTGTTTTACTTCATTACATTATTAAACGTCCCTTGGCAAGAGACCTTGTATTTTTAACAACATATAACCGAGCACCATGACCATGAGCCCATCGCTACTTGCGGCTTTTTGTTAAACTGGCTTGACCACTAACCGGCTTCTCGCAGACAGTGCCAACATCTTCAAATTTGTCGGCCTTACAGGGAACATCATACCAACGACCTTCAGCGTCGCCTTGTGTAGTATCAATCCATGCGCATGACTCTTCAACTTCAGGATGACCTGAAGCCCAGTCTGCGTAGTTTATATCTTCACCGTCATACCAGTGGAAGGCTTCTTTCATCCCGATCCAAACTTTTGGCATTTCTTCGCTCAAGGCATAATTTTTGACAAAGCTGTTCTCATTATATGTGGTTATCTTCACCACGTTTGCGTTGTCGTCTTCGCATTTGGTTTTAGCGTCTTCCCAAGACTTGATAGGTCTAAGCACTTTATAACAAGAGTCTTCAAATTTCTCCCAGAACTGTGGACAATTTTGACTTGAACGCGGATTGATTGAAGCATCTCCTGATCGAGGATCCTGCTTGGGCACACGAGGTAGAATTCTGGGATCCTGCTTGTGCACACTTGGCAATGCTAACGAAAATTGAAGATATTGAGAATTAGTCGGAAATAGCGCACTCAAAGTAGCAAACACAGGCTAATTTGAGGAACTAAAGGAGAATTTTACAGGCATGATGTTTTTCTTTCTTTTCTTTTTTTTAACCATAAAGCCGCAAAAGTCTTAAAGATCTGAAAAATTGTTATCAAAGTACGACTGCTCACTTTATTTAAGGCTATAAAATATATGAGAAAGCTGGTTTCCTGGAAGATAAACTACAGTTCTCTCTGATTGAGAGTTCTCTGGCTTTGATGATATTAGACTCAGAAACAAATGTAACACAGAAAAACGAGACTTCGTGACCTTCGAGATTTCGAGATGGCATCAAACGTTTGTGAAAGCTGCAATTTTCTATAAGCTTTTCTTGTGGTACGGTGGCCGCATGGTTAATGCACTCGTCTCCAGATTGAGCGGTCCGGGTTCGAGCCTTAGTAGAGAACTTTTATAGACGTTTTGTAGCCTTTTTTTTTATCACACTCAGCTTTTAAAATACCTGTCACACTTCCAAAGGCAAATAGAGTGGTTACGATGTAAAGTGGCTGCGATGCAAACATCTTCATCGCGGTTTTCATTTGGCTGTAACACCGCGATTCCTAGAATAAAGAACTGAACATCAGAAATGACGCACTCTTATACCATCCGCGGAACACGAAGAAACAGGATCCTAGATTAAAGAGTAAATACTATCATCGAAGTATGAGGTAACTAGAATACTCGGCTAGCCAGGTTTGACTCCTAAAAGATTTCATGATGGCAATGGCTTATAGTTTAATTAATGGCAGAGACTAAAATTATAAATCACAGATAATCTTATGATTTGGGCAGGTTCAAACAGCTCCATAGATGTTGATCAGCTAGATGCAATTACAGTGAGTGCATCAAGCTAACCTTCTGGGATAGGCACAAAAATATCTTTAATGTTCTTTACAACGCGACAGATACCATTTGTAGCTTGAAAGAATAGATAACTGCTTTCCTGCATTCAACTGAAAGTTTAATGTAATTGTATGTGTCATTGTTACACCACAGTAGACGCATAATTAATCGTTTAAGCTGTCAAAGAGGAATCGATTGTTTGGTGAAGGAGTCCGATGACGGCCTGACAAGCCAAAGTGGCAATGGTTTCTATTTCTGGTTTTAAAACTTGTAATTCTTTGTATGAGTTAATGGCTGCTTCTCAATGGGGTTGAGAGTCACCAGCAGTAACAAACCTTACTACAGTGCCTTCGACGCTTTAAGTTAACAGCAATTAATTAAAGTACAACAGTGTTCGCATATTATGTTATTTCAATGAAAAGACCAGACGAGCTACACAACCACACTCAAATAGGATCATAATCAAACTTATCTTTGGTATTGGACTCGGCCTCAGAGTTTTATATAGGGTATATACTGCGTATATTTTTCAAACTTCGTATTTCGCATATCATGTTATTTTAGTGAAAGGATCGAATGAGCTCACAATAACACTCGAGTACAATCAAAATCAACTTACATTTCAGGACGGTAATAAGCTGTTCTCACGGGGTGGGTATCAGTGTTTGGTAGGGTTCGATGATTTTCAAAGAAATCTCTGTTTCGGTTCAAAAGCAGCAGACAGGTTTTGTAGACTCCCAAAAGAAAGCCAACTTCTTGAGTATTTTCTCTTTTATGTTTTTTACTCTTAATAGCCCCAAGTCATGATTAACCTCCAAGGCTATTCTACACATCAAACACAATTTTCCTCTCACAAATGAACGAAAAAACCGTTGAAAATTCCTTACACGCTTCCAGAAAAAAATAATTATGATAAAAAGAATAAATAAGTAAATAAAAACAAAGAAAAAGTGTAAAAGTCTAACGGAAAAACTATTGAAAATTTTGTACACGCTTCCAGAAAAGATTGGTTGGTATGGTTCAGCGATTTTCAAAGACATATCTGCTTCGGGTTCAAAACTAACACAGGGTTGTAGACTTTCAAAAGAAAACCGACTTCTTGAGTGTTTTCTTTTTTGTGTTTTGTTGACTTGTACAAAACACAAAACCAGTTAATGATTATCCCTCGAGGATATTGTACATATCTGAGACCCAATAATTTGCTTTCACAAAAAGACGAATGAGACGGGTGGTAATTGTTTACATGCTTGATAAACAAATTAATTATGATAAAAAGAGAGAAAGAAAGAAAAAGTCTTACAGGACCACTAACAGCCTTCACTTTGAAATCTTGCTCAATTAAAAAGAGAGTTTTTCGTTACGAAGTAAACTAAACTTTGGAGTTTTTCTGACGCAAATGATGGGAAGGGCTTGCACTTTTTTAATGGTAGACACTGAATCTTTGGACTCCGCAAATCAGGAACAATGGTATTGAATGCCACTATAGATTCTTAGCCACAGTTTGGGAACAATTAATGTGTTTGTCTTCGATAGATGGCGAAAAATGTCCTTAAATTTTGAATTCTGAAGATTTAATTAACATTTAGGTTAAGGCTTCCGTTGTCCAAAGGTGTAGCAGAAAGCATCAATGGCGTTTTAAATTACTGGATTCCTTCACTATGCGAGAAGTTATGCATTTTCTTATAATCTCATGGAAACGTTTAGCGAAAACGTGACATATCAGTACTCAAACTTTAGGGTTTTCCTGACGGAAATGATGTGAAGGGCTTGCACTTGTTTAATGGTAGAAACTAAACCTTTGGACTCCGCAAATCAGGAACAATGATATTAAATGCCACTATAGATTCTTATTGACGATGCATTGAAATGACGTGGCAAAAAGGTTTTCCCCCCGAAATTCTTTAAATCACAGCTGCATTGATACTGATTTGCTAGATGTAGCTAAATGCATCAGGCGACCACGCTGGGATGGACATAAGAATACTTTAATGTTGTTTACAACGCAACGGATACCGTTTTTAGTGTGGAAGAAAAAATGTATATGCTTTTGTGCGTCGAACTGAGAGCTTAGTGTGATTGTATGTGTCGTTTTTATACCACATTTAAATTTAAAGTCAAATAGCCTAGCCTTAATAAGCGAAGCCTAGCCTAGCCAAGCCTAGTATAGGATAGCCTAGGATAGCTTACTCTCAAAAGCCAAAAAGCTTAACTCGCTTCTTGAAC
>BLAZ01000136.1:108941-111441 GCA_014633955.1 Acropora tenuis | reverse complement strand
TGTTCAATGTTGTAAACCGTTGAACACACTTTCAAAAAAAAACTTCGACCGGCTGTGGTTTTGAAAACAAAAAAATCAATAAATTTATGCCAGAATTTCACCACGACACACACTGAATTATCAAACATTTTGTTCCCTAGGCAAAATAAATGGAGCCAAATGATGTAAAACTGTACGGTTCAGAGATCTGTACGTGAAGGAGCCAAAGCTGGTTGCCTTCTTTCAATGCGTCTTGGACATGAACTCTACTGCCGAACGCGGAACTTTAAACGCAACACTATCTTAAAAGCTGTACAGTGATTTCCACACGATGAAACTTCCCGAAAGCACAGGCAACAATGTTGCGTGTCAATTTGGATATGATAATCCATAAAGTTGCAACACCTTGTTTCGAAAACGGTACAACATCACTTTGACCTCAAGATCACGCAGCCGAGAGCCAAACATATTAGGCTTAAAAAAGAAATAAATGATAAAAAGTAATTCAAAGAGAGGGAGCCAGCTTTTATGTGGGATACTATCTGAAAACAGCATTTTGTCCCAAACAGCTTGGAAACCGCTTAAACAACTTGGAGTTCGATTGAAATCGCCGTTGCATGTCGCTAGATGCTTTGATGGCCGCGAAAAGTGAAAGGTCAATCGCGACGACGCTCCCGTAAAAAAATTGTAGTTTTGACAAATTTAACATATTTATTTGTCTCCTACAAGTTAGGTTGTCATTTTAAAACCAATGTCCAAATAAACAAGTTATTTTTGTCTCTTTTGATTATACTGTAACAACAAAAGCGAACAAGTAGTATTACTTGAAAATGAAATTCGGAGCGAAGCATCAAATTATGACAGGGAACAATGGCAACAGTTTGCTTGCATGTACTTCTGAGAAAACCCAAAAGATTCGACTTACCTTTTTTGTACATAGTCAATAAAATTCAAAGGCAGTCAAAACTTTGTTTGCAACTGTTTCCATGTCATCAGGTGAGCTTGTCGTTCTAACTCGAGTCCCTGTACAAACTCCATGAATATCCGTGCGAATATTGTTTTCGATGTTGACGACAAATATCGTTGCTTCACGGATCAGTGATTCAACATTAGCTGATATTTTCCCGTTTTCGTTCGCGACGTGATCACAATTTTGCAATTTTGAGCGAAGCGTATTCCTGTTCCAATATATTTAACATTTTTCGGAAGTCGGATAAATTCATAGAAAACTTCTAAAAGGTTCTTAGACGGATCTAGGCTCAAGGCAAGAGTTGAGGGCCGTAAAAAAGTCTTTAACATATAATTATATGGCGATCAGTTAATCCAGTATTGTCAGCATAGCTATTATTCTTTAATTTTTTAAAACAGTCTAATTAAGGCAAAAAATAGGCAAAATGTCTGATTTAGGAAAAATAGGACAGTTTGTCTGAGCCAATCAAGTCCCAGAGAATACAATACGTATTAGAAACTAGCCAATCAGCACAAAGCAATGATAGTGTCAACGAAGCATAGGGTCATCTCGCTGTTGCCGCTTTTACATTTGTAGTTGACAATGGCGGAGGTTAGCGCCGGAGATTTGCCAATTTTTCCCATGACCTTTTCAGCGACATCACCGAGATGTGAGATTTCCCACGTTGCCAGATGAGGAGCTTGCCAACCTCTCACAGCCAAATTCCGATAACTGTCGTAAATTAAATTAAATTAACAATGGTTTAACAATAATTGACACTTTTAAAACTAATTATTAAATAACAGGAAAACTGAGTATTTTCAGAATTTGACCTGACAATGTTGAAGGGCAGCTGAGGTAATAAGTTAGAAATAGCAAGTGATCTTATTTCAACTCGTTTCAACGTTTCGAAATTGAATATAAAGCGTATGAAATGGTTCATGAACCCAGAGTCGTCTTTCAAATTTCTCTGCTCTCTATTAAATCACTCTCGCGATATTGCTCGTTTTTCAGGAAACCACTGATAAATATTTATTGTCAATGTCGTTCAACCTCTTGTGTATCGATGCGACAGTTGCAGAAGTAGAACGCGCTCATCGTTCTACTTTTAGTGAAACTTGTCTCGCAAGGGAAATTTAAAAACGTTTAGCGAAACCGACCTTGTCACACGGTGCAACGCCTCCTGAAAATTAAGTTGTCCCAAACAGGTGGTTTACACTAAAGCCTGGTTTTCTTATGATCGCAGGACGCGAACGAACAACAACATTAGAGCAGTTTTCAAATGACTGTGGACAGTAAAAAAATATTACGCGATTTTAATTGCTAGTGATTGGCTTAAAAAATCTCACACCATTTTTCAACCTATGAGAAGCAAAACCAAAACCAATCGCATCTTGAGGGCGCGATTTTTTCCCGCGCTTTGAGCGTGCTACACGCAATTGGTAAGGCCTCCTGATTGGTTTATCGCTGTTTGCTCCTTCTGTGATTGGTCGGAGTAATAACTTTCATAGTTACTTGAAAACCGCTTGGACAACCAGGTAGAGACGCAGTGTGATTTTGCACAATGACGGC
>BLAZ01000136.1:5000-7500 GCA_014633955.1 Acropora tenuis | reverse complement strand
CTCTAACATTTGTTGTGGAATCCAGAAGTACAGTGTAATAGCTGGTAGATGACAATGGTGGTGGGTTGGATAAAGGCTTTTTTGGGGGAAAAGGCTTGAAGTCATAGGAGGAAGCAGCTACATGGGAGGGGCCAGCAGTGTCAATTGGTGGATTTCCCAGGCACTTCTTTTGCACTTACTGGTTTATGCATAGTTGAATTTACTCTGATTCGGTGACCTGTTATAAGGAGTAAAGCTTTTAAGTTGGTGGCTAATTTATCTTGGTAATGGACGTAACAAAAAACATTTTTTTTTATTCAAAACTTGCCACTTTCTCTGTTTTCTGCTTGGACATTTTTTCCAAATTGCAGTTCAGAATTGGGGTGTGTGCTATTCACTCGCGTGCATCATGCAAGGGTAAATAAGTAGTTTGCAGCTAGGTGGTGCAGTCGTTGAGATGAGTTTAAGCAGGCCAAAAGTTTACTTGTATAACTTATTTTAAGTTATGCTCAAGAACTCAGACATCTGTGCCAGTGAAGAAGTTACTGTAATTTCCAAAGAAACTGGTACTGCCTCAGTGGAGAAGTGAAGGTTTTGCTAAACAAGTTGATATAAAAATGCCAAATAACCATCCCCTCAGGAGATTAAAAAGCTGGCATTTGAAACATAAGCCCGTTGATCTTTTAGCTGTTTGTGTGGATTGCATTCTTAGCTTCCATTTTTTGGTGTAGGAATTGAACCGCCTCGCAAGTGCTTTACAGTCTGTAAGAGAAGCAAGAGGTGAACGAAGCGTCCGACTTCAGGAAATATGTGCTCAACAAGAAAGCAGCTTACAGATAAATGAGGTGTGTGTAATTTCCCAAAGTGCTATCAAATACTTTTGGGGGATTGGCCTCGCAGTTCCTCGTGTGTTGCTTGTGTGAAGGTACGCGTTATTAAAAATGTGGTAAACTGCCCATCCGAGAAAATTGGCAATCACGTGACCGGACACCGACCGTCTCTCCGCACTTCGGGTAGTCTGTGATGAGGGTTTTTTGACGCGAAAACGAATGGTAACCCGCGTTTTGTGAAACATAAACAACTTATAAGTTCAGGGAAGTCAACTCAGAACAGAAAGAAATTTATTATTGTAATGAAATCGGGAGCTCCGTTTTTAGGCTTGGCTAAATCTATATGTTATATTTCACATCAGAACAGAAGAGCCCAGTCAACATATCCGGTCATTCATTCGGCATTCATGATTCGCCAGTCAAAACCTGAAATTTGCCGTATAAATGTCGGATAACCAGCGCAAATTTGCAGGCTTGCGTTTTAGCTTGCCCATGTTAAATTGTGAGGGTGTTCTTTTTTGGATTAGTAATTACGACTTTCGCTCTGCTTTTCAAGTTGGGTAATGAAATCCTAGAGTTTCTGGCATTCATTTGAAAGCTATCTTTGAAATTTAATTTGCCTTTTTCCTTCCATTCTGCGCCTCTTGTTCGAATTGCTTATTATATCCATCTATGTCTTATCTTTCTCTCCGCTATCTTTCTCTTTTAGGATGCTCAAACTGCACTAAAAATGATCACAGCAACAGGGCATGACATGGACAAGTTGCGGTAAGTCATTGCTCGAAAACGACACTCCTTAAATTCCTTGTCAAAGCAAAGAAGGAAGCTGCAGTGGACTAAGGAGTCCAAGACGTAACCAATTCTTCGAATAGACTTGAAGAAAAGAAAGCAGCAGACAACCAACTATGACATTTCATTTAAAGATCTTTGCATTTTACTAGTTATCAATGACTTCTCTTCCTAAACTAACCGGCTAAGCAAATAACGGCCTTTTTGAGGGGGGCTGCCATCTTCACCCTTCTGGCCCCATATGTTCAAAGTTTGGACGGTGGTGTCTAGTGGATAAATCACATAAGAAAACCTAATCAAGTGACGTTTTTTGAGTCACACACGGAGAACGGAATTGAACATTTCGCATGCCAGGACAACGGTTTCTCCCGGATTTTCAAGCTAATCGTCTCAAGTGGTGAAAACTGAGGTGCTTATCAACATAAAATGTAAAAATGACTTCAGGAGACTTTTTCAAATTTTTGTTTTGTTTTTTTGTTTTGTTTTGTTATTTTGTTTTTTTCGCAAAAGTAGCTTAAAAAATATGTAAAGATTGTTTTCACTTCTCAGACCTTATTATCTTTTTGGTGAGTACAACTTGAACCTGTAAAGTTTCCCAGTTGATTGAGATTTACCCAGTGAAGTGCAATCCATTGCAGTCTTTGAACAGCAGGGGCCTAGTTAATGCGTATAAAGAGTGATGCATGAATTTGACTCCATGTCAGATGACCAGACTCTGGCAGAGAGAGTTCAAGGCATGCTTACCTTTGTATGTTTTTCCATAAACACTCCAAAGGCTTTGTCGTTAAATGTCATGGACATCTTGTTTCTCAGTGAGGAGATCACCAAGCTCGAAGACCTCCAAGACAAGAATTTAACTCAAAAGGAGATGCTGAGAGACCTTACAGCAAAGATTGAGGTGT
>BLAZ01000134.1:130876-134638 GCA_014633955.1 Acropora tenuis | reverse complement strand
CCGGAAATGAACATGCGCATAATTGCGATTTTGGCGTCATTTCTTCCGCGCCATAGCTACTGCAAGGTGTAAACAGTCGAAGCTTGTAGTTTATCACTCGAAAAATTGTCTAAATCTTCTGAAAAAGTCCGATGATGAAGTTGAACTACTGCTGACGGTCACGAAAGAATACAAAACGAAGCACCGACTGGGATCTCTAAAGCATTGGCTGCGTAAATTTATCACAGCTGCATTTATCAGAACGCATGATATCAAACTAGAAATCAGAGCAATTAACGAAGAAGATACAACCTTGCTGTACACCATGTTTGTTTATAATGCTCTCCGTGAAGACTGGATCCCAGAAAATGACGTAGGCGTATTCGCAAATTTGCGGATAGGACTGTCCACATGTATACGTATTCATATCAGATAAAAAAATTTCCACTCTGGAGAGCGTTTTCAAAAATTTCCGAATATGGCCGGAAAATACCCTGGATATGTGTGGACGCAAGCCGTATTCGTAAAAACAAATTTGCGTTTTCACAAATTTCCAGATACGTGTGGACGGGGCCTTAGTGTATCAAACCCTGACTATTTAATGCTAGAACCATACGAAAAGCTAGGAATGGGTGCAGTCTCTCTTTCCTCTCCTTCTTTTCAACAGTAAGATATCATTAGGAAGGGAAGTTTAAATAGGTGTGATCAATGTATACATTATACTTTGAAGGCAAGTAATTACAAATGTTGCACAAACCTTGAAAGCAGAGGGTGAGTTTCTCTTGAGGTGGGCTGCTATTAGAAACCTTTGAACTTCTAGGAGCATAATTTCATTCATGTAATTTGGATGCTATTCATCTTTCCATTCCTGCTGTGCTCGTATGCCTTAGGACAACACCCAAGTTGCTTGTTTGTTTTTTTGTTTGTTTTTTTCCTTGAAAAATAAGTTCCCATGGTGTGCATATTTAGGTGGTCAAATACCAGGCATTGAGAACTAAAAAAGGATTCCACTCATCGGTTATGAGATTTTCTCAATCAATTTCAGCATACTTCATATTGTCTCAGTCAATTTTAGCACTTACTGAATATGTAAGACTTTGTATTTTCAAGTTAATGCATGCCACAGACAAAGGGTTGAATGATCTGAACACGGTGCTGCAGGCCAATTTTAATTTGACCCTTATTGACTCATTTGACAGCAAATATTATAAAGCTGACAAGTCATGTGAAGCATTAGACCTTTGTCTGAGCAAATAACAAAGGTTCAAGGTTGAAATGTTAGGGCCATAACCATTTTACAAGGGTAGTTTGACCCTTATCAACTACCTGTCTATATTAAATGAGGTGTTTAATTTTATTTCTGCAGTTTGGATGCAGTTGCGGCTAAACCAGAACCAATTGACTGGGATTTTTACTCCAAGAATATTTCGAAACCAGGACTAGTTGAAGCTTTTAGGAAAGCTGTGAGTCCATACATGTAGCTGATGCTTTAAATGAAAAGGTCTAATTATTAATGATAATTTATTACATTATTTTGAACAAGTAAACCTTCATTCATCTCTGCGATACTACTTCGTGGTGGTGTTTTGGGTTGGTTGTTGCTACAGTATAAACTTAGAGAAACAAACTCTGAATTTAATCTTTTCCTCACTTCTCCTTGAGAAAATGCCCATTTTTACTTACAGTTGAGTGAATTGTCATGTCATACATTGCTTTACCTTTCTTCAAGTTAGGCTTTCTGTACAGGGTATGTTGAATGGTGAATAGCAACATCCTATTCAGAATGATGTCCTTAACAATACGTAAGTCAATACAAGAAAGGCACTGCAGACTGGTGGCTCAGTTGTTTGAGTATCAGGCTTGTGTGTGGGAGGTTTTGGGTTCAAACCCTGGCCACACCAACACTCAAGGTCTTTTCATTAATGAGGAGGAAGTGCGGCCTTTGTAAGGACATCGGCAAATGGCTAGAATTTCAAGTCTTCTCGGATAAGGAGAATAAAGTGGAGGTCCTGTCTCACAACACTTTGGTGTCTACAAACTCTGTCGGACATGCACTCATTGCAAAAAATTAGGGCATGGAGTAGCTGGTGTTGTGGCCTGACCTAAGGTGATATACCTTGCATGCGACCTAGGGTCACATTTGTACAGTATATTACCTTGCACTCCTGTGGGGAGACTGGACAAAACAAATAACTTTTATTAAGCTGTATTTTGTTGTGCACATATCTTGCATGAAAGAAAGGCATTGTTCTTGGGCAGTGTTGAAAGCAATATTTCAGAAACAAAAATGTATTGCCTATTTGCACAGGCTCATGGAATTGAGATTAGTTAGTGAGAACTGGGGTGCAGGTTGGAAAAAAAAAACAGCAACAACAAGACCGAAGGCAGGGTGTTTTTACATGCTTGAGTATTCTCCCAAACTCACTGTGGTATTTATACGTTTAAGCAAAAAAGTGAACAGAAGGCAAGTATGGACAGTAGAGCCAAACATAGTATTAGCAGTAAAATGAAAAGATGTTTTGGCCTTACATAGCAATGCATATGGGGATTAAAATGCATCTCAGAAATGCATATCTAGGTCTAATAAAATTAATTGGAAGGAAAATAACTTTTTATTCCTTCTCTTTAATGAGTCTTTGAAAGCAGATATTCATCAAATGTTTAGATATCGATGCCAAAATAATAATTATTGTGTTTCGGTTGAATTTAAATTCAAAGTTTGGAAATTCTTTGTTGGACGTTACAGGTTAAATTCCAAATTTATTACTGTTTTTGGTGTATAATTTGACTTTTTGAGTCTTAAGAATCACTCTAAAAAATCGACCTTGACTTATACACTGACCAAAACTTTAAGAGGCACTCAGGGGGCAGAAAAAGTAACACCACATTGGTGTAACAATAGAATTTCCAGGACTAAATATGAGGAAAACTTGGAGTTCGAAATTTTGGTTGCAAAATGGAAAACACTTGTTGCAAACTTAAACTGCCCTGTACCATGTGGGAAATATAGTGTGGTCGTTCATTTACAAAGTGAAATTGTTGCAACTTTTTTTATGTACATGAATTTTTTTAGCTACAAAAACATCAGCTTTAGTTTGTAACTGTATCGGTCATAGTATTGAGCTCTGAATTCATGACTACACTTGACCAAAAATCATCCTGTTTCTGCTTTTGAGTTTGAGCATGATTCACAGCAGGTTGTTGGCTTTGTCACCCTTCATCCAGTTTTGTAGCCTAGCAACGTCATCCAAGATGACAGCTTGTTTTAAAACGACTTCATTCTTTCTTGTATTTTAAATGTTTTGAGAGTTTTCTTGGCATAAAAGGCTCCCAAATGTCATCAAAATGTTACAGCATATAATTTTGTTGAAATACTTTTATGTCGAAAGTATAGCATTGCATTTTGGACAATGTGGATGTAATCCCTCTGAAGTGTATGACTCGATCAATACCATTTTTTCTGCACAGAACTATGATACAACAAAGTGATAAGGATTTTCAACTGAGACTTTATACCACAAATAAGTGAAAACTTTTAACTTCAAAAAGTAGGGGTGACCGATACTTAAATGTACACCAGATAATACAGTATGCTGTCATTGGCTGCAGTAAAAACTGCTGCATTGTGTGCAGGCAAGCACAAATACTGGTACATCTATTGACCAATTTGCTATTGTGCATACTATGTATCTGAATAAGTGAAATTATTTTAGTGTTAATGACATTAATTTGATGAGCTTTGCCATATCATAAACAAAAAATTACATGTAAAAAACATAGAAA
>BLAZ01000134.1:82107-84607 GCA_014633955.1 Acropora tenuis | reverse complement strand
TGGCAGTGACCACTGAATTCAAATGTAAGATTTAATGTTATTTTTATCTGTTTATTAGATGAATATCTTGCTAATTCCAGTTTAAGGGCTTACTTGAAGTCTTACTATTGAGAACACACAGACATTGTTTTGACATTTACCTACAAACCTTAATAAACTATTAATACCGCAAAAACTCATTTATAAGCGGCACTCACACTCGTAGATAGGCTGCACCCCCAAATTTCTGGCGTGATTTTCTGAAAAAATTTAATGCACAAAAAAGAAATCTGGCAAAAACATTGTTTGTGGGTTGGTTTGTCCCCAGTTATTTGAGAAAAACTTGCCAAAATAGAATGCTTGAAATACTTTTATTAGCATATCTTTAATTGACTTCCCTAATTCTTGCGACTGACAACAGTTGTCTTCATGGCTGAAGCCCACAGTGGAAGCGAAAAAGTTGAAGTTTGAAAGATAATCAAGTGCAGCTCAATCATGAACAATTGCTTAGTAACCACACAGTAATATACAAGTGGAAGTCTGGCCACCAGCTAATGTACTCCTTCTGAAAGCAATAGGCTTGAATATATGCCACACCCAAGATTTTGAGCCTAATATTTCAACTAAAAGGTGCAGCTTATACACAGGTTTTTAAGGTAATTACCAAGCAGCTGGGTACCCAAAGCTGGCATTGTTGGGAGCCCAAAGGTCTCCCAATAATTCAGCATGCCTTGGACCTCAATTGTGGTGATTTTATAGCTTTCAAAGGACAATATTAGTCTCTTCAAGTGGTCTTGGAATGTAGTCCACATTGTTATATTCTTTGGGTTCTTCCCAATCTTGTTGTATCGGACATTTCCCCCGGAATTCATTAATGCACCATTTTCAAGGGATTCATAGCTGGGAAAGAATGACCATATGCAGACAGCCAGGTCTTAAAGAGACTAAAAGAATAACACTATAAGCTGTCGATAATGGATTTTTAGTTTCTAAAGAAACTGTGGTGCTGCGTTGGCGGGAGAGTGAAAACAAAAATTTGGTTTGATCAAACGAGTTGATAAAGGTTGAATTGCCACCGTGAAAGCTGTAGAAAGCTGACGTTTCGAACATTAGCCCTTCTTAATTTGCTCTGTTTTTGTTATTGTTGGGTCAAGAAATTGTTCACATACCGGTATACAAACATTTATACAAAATTACAGGTAAAGTATAATTCTGCCATATTACAGAGCAAAAAAATCCCCTTTTGGATTTTGTGGGGTTCAGAAAATTGAGCAGGCAATGAAACTAAAACTATTTCCTTTGCACAAGCTAAACTCAAGGAGAGAAGAGCACAGAATACCACAAATAAAAATACATCCATGAGGAACAGGACTGAGGATCTCCTTTAATTCAATTGGCTGTAAAGCATCTAAAATCTTTTCAACATCCTGATCTCATACACATTTCAGACCATAGCTGTTTTTTAATCCTGTTTCAATTTTTGTGTGCACTCCCTATTAAGTCCAGAAATGTCACATCACAGTTTTGCTAATCATTACACTATCACAGATTTACAACTCTGTGACACAGTGGCCTCTTAGAGGCAGAAAGCACAAGAGCATGACTACAAAGTAAGTGAGGTTGATGGACTGACACAAAACAGGAAGCCCAGGGAGGCAATGAGTGAACGCTGAGACCATCCCTGAGGCTCCAGCTTCACCAAACCTCGATTATTCGGAACTCGATTATCTGGACTTTTACTCTGGTCACATTTTGGTTATGATTATTTATTAGTCACGGTCAAGATTTGTAGCCATATCCTTTTTAAAACTAAAGCACTGAAAGGTGCAGTCAAATGCAAGGATTTTTTGCCCTCAAACAGCAAAGGCAGCGCTCACGCTTGTCGTAAGTAATGAAGAACATTCGATGATGAGTTCTGATTGGCTCAGAGTCGCGTTGTTGCTTAGTGAAATTTCACACTTTATGGCATGGGAAAAAAAGAAGCTAGCATCACGAACGTTTATTCACTATCGTCATCTCTTTAAAGCACAAGTGATCCCTTCTTTCCATAAAAGATAAAAATGAAGATGCAGTCGATATTGTATTCCAAATGATTTGTAAAAGTGTTGTTTTACGATTAAATGTTGTTTTCTTAATTTAATCAGTTTTGCTCGATTTTGCTCTTCATTAATATTCATATTTTTGATTATCTGGACCCTCGATTATCCGGACTATTTCGTGGTCCCAATGAGTCCGGATAATCAAGGTTTGACTGTACTTCACAAGTTGCATTTCTAACACTCCCTATTATTTGTCTTCTGACATTATGTGCCCCATTAAAAGCCAGTGAATGAAGCCTTGGTTTTGTGAGAAGGACCTTCTGTAATGCTAGCCATGTTTTGGCAGACTTCAATAATAGACCAAATTATTGCAAGTTTATGATTAGCTCTTTATCTCTACAATAATGTATCCACGAGTCAGCCACAGGCACAATATCATTTTATATACTTACTCCTTTCTCAGCCTTTCATCATGTGCCTTT
>BLAZ01000134.1:65000-67500 GCA_014633955.1 Acropora tenuis | reverse complement strand
AGCGGCGGTTGGTCCAATGCAGGGACCTTTGCTAGATACTATAACAAACCAGTGCAATCCAACCTTGGCAGCCATATTTTAGCACATTTTAACAATAGCGCCACTTAAGAAACTGTATTATTCTCATGACGAGTCGCCCTCGTTATCTTTGTGAAAACAAAAAAAAAGCAACAACAAAACAAACTAAATCAATGTTTTTAATGTACGCCACTTATCCTCTTCATAATAACGTGCGTTTTTCATTCTATCAACTACTCTTGTATCCGCTACTATCCACTCGGCTACCTTGGTGGCTTGCGTGTACTGAACGTTAAAATCTCAAAGACTGGGGACGAGATAGAATTCTAAACTTAAACGAGATTTACCGGAAGTCGATGTTTAATTGGATTTCTTTCTCGTTACCAATCAGGAGAGAAATTCGAAGGAGTTACATGAGAAGCATGCAAGTCAATCTTGGGCATGCGCGTGTGCTGAAAGGGTAAGGAACGAAGGAGTTGGGTGGGTAGCCCACGTGAGGGAGGGCATGTAACGCCTTGTAGAAACTCATAGTATTTGTCTTTTTTCCTGTATTTTAGCGTGAAATCATTGAACAGGCTTTATACAAGCAAACGCCTACATGAAATGTCGAATCTCGTTGAGAAAGTTTAAAAGAACTGGCCAAAATGGGCCGCCCTCAGACCTAGGTCGATGGCAAAGGAACGAAGCTGAAAAGGGAAACGAAGCAGAAAAGTGGCCATTTGAATTCAGTAACCCTGCGCTTGTGTTAACGCTTGATATTAGACCCGACTTGGAGTCCTCTCTGTTCTGTTTCGCTTTTTATGGTTTGGTTACCTCCTCATTTCCAGTTTAATGATCAACAACTGAGAAGCCTTAACAGCTCCCCCGGGCACCCCCGGGCATTTGACTTTTTCCATAGGTCATTTTTACGCTATCAAATGCCACCACCCGGAGGAAATGAAATTTAAAAGGGTAACTGTACTATGTGGCACCTTTCAAATTCTCTTGAATCCAAGTCTGCGGACATGTTGTAATAGACAGTATCATTTTTAGTGTGAAGCCCGAAGGACGGAGAACTACTATTAGGTTTAGAATAGGGCATGATACCTCAAGTAAGCAACATAATATTTCCTATTAAACTGTAGAAACGTTCTCTGGTTAAAAAACGGTTAAAAAACAATCATGAGCTTTCGGCTATCAGTCTATAGCCTTTAAGGAATGAAAGAATTTTTGTAAGCGAGTAGACGGAATATATACGAAAAGGGGTGCGAAAAATTCTTATAAAAGTGTGATACAAAAAGAGGTGTGAAGAAGGAGTGAAGAAAAATGTAAGAAAGAGAGACTAATTACAATAAAATGGAGTATTGCCTAGGCTACGGCTTAGAGTTATTATCAGCGTCGGAAGTTTTTGCTGTATACCATGATTCTAGTGTTTTTCGAACACGGTAATTGCCTTTGTCAATAACACAAGCGTTATCGAAGTCAATGGAGTGGTTGTTTTTCCACGCATGGTTAGCAACATTTGAGCCCTTTGAATAATAACGCTTGTGTTAATAACGCTTGTGTTATTGACAAAGAATCTTTTTTTCATCGGTTTGCGATGGTTGCCATCATTTAAGAGTTATTGCGAGCTCCCAATTTTAGAAAACGTGAATTGGGCCTCAAAACATGCTGCACTTCTAAGATAGAACTACTATGATAAAATAATTTGAAATCCCACAACATTTGCTATTATGTTTAATTGCTTTTTAATTGTGACGAACTGTGGTTGAAAATAATAGAACCGCGCGGAGGAATATAAGAAGATCGACCTTTTTTCAGCGGGAGTTCAAGGTTTTAACTTTCTTATACTATGCACATGCTATAGATCTCCGTTATTTTACTAAATCTCAAACTCTAATATAGCAAGATCGGGAATTGTCGCATTTCGCAGCCGCCTGTATTTTATTCATGATGTATAGCGGGGCATTTTCCCTGTACTTTCGTCCCCACCACTGGGCATTTGACGGCTTAAGTGCCCCCGCCCCCGGGAATTTGCAATTCATAAGAAAAAAAGACAAATTCCAGGTGCTCAGCCCGGGGGTGGGGGGCAGGGCGCAGCTGGAATTGACAGATGTATTACGAGCATAATACCCCTGAATTGTACGACACGAAGTCCTATCACCTGTTAATTGTGTCAATAGCAAAATGCGAGAAACTTTTCAACAGCCTACTAAGTCATAAAAAAGGGCTGTTAGCAACCAATCATATTCAAGCATTTTGTTATTGACACATTTAGTAATGGAAATAGGACTGAGTGGAGAACAGTTCAGGGAGTAGTCGGGCGAGTGATATCAAATCAGCCGAGCGCGAGGCTGATTTGAAATTACGAGCACCATTACCCCGGAATTGTACGACACGAAGTCTTATTACCAATTAATTGTGTCAATAATAACATTCGAGAAACTTTTTAAGTCAACGGTTGAAAAAAGGCAATCAAATTCCAAGTAAAACATATCTGAAT
>BLAZ01000134.1:42500-45000 GCA_014633955.1 Acropora tenuis | reverse complement strand
CCATTCGACCCATGAGTCTTCTAACTTCCCCAACTATTCGTGGTTTTAAATTCTTCATTATAGTCCCTGAGATCTATCTGGTACCCGTCTTGAGAGATCACTCTTCCAAGGATGGACACTTCACGCTTGAACAATGCACATTTTCCAGGTTGTGTAGCTTTACACAGTAACTCTTCGTCCTACGAATGGCTTTACACACATGCTTAACATGTTCAGAAAATGTTTCTGAGAATACAATTACATCATGTAAGTAAGGAATGCACATCTCGTCACGCAGCTCCCCAAGCCAGTTCTCCATGAACCTTTGAAAATTCGCTGAAGCATTCATGAGTCCGAATGGTATACGGACCCATTCGTATAACCCCCAAGATGTAACGAACGCAGTTAATGAATGACTTTTCTCCCCAATGGATGGTAAGCTTTTCTCTGATCGAAAACACTAAATCATGACTTGCCCCCTTAACTGTCCAAAGCTTCCTGAATCCGCGGAATGGGATGGCGGTCTTGCACTGTTTTCAATATTCTCTATAATCTGTGCACACCCTCAAACCACCATCTTTCGTACGAACACAGACGACAGCCATAGCCCCTTATTCTACCTTAGGGGTAACTATTCGAGATCAATTTTCCATCCCCTGTTACTTCGCATGAAATCTGGATTTTTATTGGTCATATGGATGTTAGTAAGTCTTCTGGCCCATATAGTGTACCTGTTATTACTTTGAAAATTATTAGCGATTACATATCTGAGCCTCATGCATTTCTAGTCAATGACTCCTTTGCTAGTGGTAATTTTCATGAGAATTAAAATTACAGCGAGGATTACTCCTGTTTTTAAGAGAATTTCCAGATTTGATAAAGACAATTATAGAGCTATTTCTGTTCTTTCCAACTTAAGTAAATCATTCGAAAAAGTTATGTATCATCGCCTCTGCAGTCATTTGGAAGAACTAAAAACACTTTATCCCCTTCAGCGTGGTTTCAGCGAAAAATGCTCGACTACCCATGCTCTTATTCCGTCACTGAATCTATTCGTCAGTACATTGTAATAGTGAATTTGGCTGTGGTATATTTGAAGTTTTGAAAAAACGTTTTCGATACTGTTAATCACGCAATCCTTTTAACTAAGCTTAACCATTTCGAAATAAGAGGTGTTGTGCGTGACTGGTTTAAATCTTACTTATCCAAAAGAGAACAATTTGTAGCTGTTAATGGTCATGACTCACTTTCTTTACCAGTCACTTGTAGTGTGCCACAAGGATCTATTCTAGGACCCCTTTTATTCCTATTATATGTAAATGGTTTGCCCAATACTTCCAGCTTACTAACTTTTCATTTATTTGCGGATGAAGCCAATCTTTATTTTTCTAGCAAAAATATTAGTCATTTTGAGGTAACTCTGAATCATGAACTAAAATTTGTTGCCGAATGGATGAAATGTAATCGATTAGCTCTTAGTATTTCTAAAACAGATTTCATTCTTTTTCATTCCAGCAAACTTAAACCCAGTCAGTCATTAAGAACTGAAATTCACGACGTACTTATTAAACAAGTTATCTCTACTAAGTACCTTGGTATAACATTCGATTCCAACCTTACTTGGAAGAGTCATATTAATGAGCTTTGATTGAAACTAGCGAAAACAGTAGGTGTCTTGTCAAACGTGAGACATTTTGTTGATAACGTTATTCTTATCATGCTCTATTACTCTCTTATCTACCTTTTCCTCACTTATGGTGTTGATATCTGGGGTTTAACCTTTCTCTCTTTTCTAACTCAACTATTTATTATTCAGAAAAAAGCAATCAGAATAATATCTTTCTCTGAACCAAAATCCCATTGTGAGCTTTTGTTCAAATCTCTCAACTTACTTAAGCTAAATGATGTCATTGAATTACAGGTACTCTCCTTTGTTTATCAGTGGTCACGCGAACTGTTACCCCCTGTTTCAGTGAACATTTCAAATTTACTTATTTTGTTCATTTTTACTCAACGAGGCAATCGTGTAAAAGATCTTTATGCAGCCTCAGTTAATACCACCTAATATGGTTTACGCTCCTTAAAATTCACTGGCCCTCGGCTCTGGAACTCCTTGCCCATAACTATATTTATTTCTAATTCGCTTGGAATATTTCGTAAAACCCTCAACGACCCTATCCTCAATTGTTATTCTAATTATCTGCCCTAGTGCATGAAGAAATACTTTTTAAAAAAAAAAACTATATATAATACCTATATACCTTTTTCTATGAAATTGAATGTTATTGCTGGGGTCATCCACTTAATTAGCCTATGCTATTTGCATGATTATAACTTGCTTTCTATTTTGTTGTTACAATTTCTTTCTTATTCGATTCCTTAGTTGTACTGTGTTTTGACATGTAAATTTAATATTATGCCATGTAAACTGAGCTGAGTTGAAATAAGTCAAATCAAATCAATTCAAATCCCTGAACCGACACGATGAAGGCGCCCCAGAACAACTCTACAATGTAAGGTG
>BLAZ01000134.1:35000-37500 GCA_014633955.1 Acropora tenuis | reverse complement strand
CAAGTATATCTTTATACATATTTAATTTACCCTTCAGTCGATCGCTAGACCCGTAAATCCAAGAACCCGTAGTTCTTGAAAGCTCAATGTCAGTCAGGTCGTGAAAAGGAAACTGGTGTTTAATAAGCAAGCCACCATCACTAGAAAAGTTTAAAGTACCCTTGAAGGAAATAGAAATAGCTAGAAGCTTACTTGTTTTTTCATCGAAACTAGAGTTCCAAATCAAGACCAGAGAGGTAAATAATCCACAAGACTTAACAGCCATACTTGCGTTTAAAATCTTCCAGGTAATATAAACAGGCTTGGTTCTTTCTGCCTCTTTCACGAAGATCTTGCTATTTTGCGTCCAGATATGTTTCCACCTCAAGCGCTTTTAACTTTGTTTACCTCACCAAACAGCTTTTTCTTGAAAGGTGTCAGAGACTCGGAGATAAAGATGTTTCCTCGGTCCTTTACACCTAAATCCGGCATCGCGTTCGTCCTTATCTTGATGAGTTTTGTTCGATTAGCATAGAATATATTGTGCACATCTCTACTAGTAAATTTAACAATAATCTTTGGTGGGGCGTCTGAATTATAGGACAGGAGGGGATGAGATGTAGAGATGTTTTCCTCCTTAAAGGAGCTGAGTCATGGCTACTGTGCATGCTTGCATTTGACAGAAGCAAATGATGTAAACAAGGCAATGTTTGTAAAACGTCACTTAAAGCTCGCGGCTTTCCTAAAAATCTAATAGATGGCACACTGTCTAAAGTAAAATTTTCCGGAAGGCAATCGGTGTTAAGAAAACAAACAAAAAATACTCATGACAGAGGGAATAATACCATTTGCCACAACATATCATCCAGCAGTAAAAAAACTTAACCAATTCTTGATGCAAGAATGGAGTTTAATGCCATTGCTGAAAAACATTTACAAAATGCGTCCTATCATATCATACAGTTGCAGAAGAGAGAAATAGCTTAAAAACATACTCGTGAGACCAAACGTTTGAAGGCACATATCACAGCGTCGCAACCGCAAATACACGTGGGGAAATCGGAGCAGGTGTGTCAGGATCTTTTCTCACATTGATCGCCTTACCAACCGCTATGACAATGTCGTTAGTCGAGTAGTCTTCGTTTAGGGGTATTCCAAATATTTCCAGATAATCTCTACGAGGATACTGTGCCATACTTTCCAAGGTAGCTGTAGCTTCTTGATTTTTCTTCCTTTCATTTTTAAATGCGAACTGTAACTCGTTTAACTTTCGTGACTGCTGCCTGTGTTTTTCATTAGCCAGCCGGAAGCTGTGAGAGAACGTCTTCGTACTTTCCAAAAAGGTTGCACAAGGCTACAAAAGAAGATGGTGTGGAGCTTCCGGTTCTGAGTTACAAAACGAACATTTATCCTCTGAGATGTAACCTATCTTTAATAACTTATTAGTAAATAGTATTGAGTTAAGGACTTTGTACTGAAATGCTTTTATGTCAGTATGGTTCAAAGGACACCTTATACGGTAGCCAGAAAACCTTTTTCAAGTGATGTTCTGACAAATCAAAAGTTTTCCTCAGATGTTGAGAATTACTTATAAGCTTGGCTTTTGAGTTTTTTATTAGTGTATAGTAGTCATTAGGTTTCTTTTTTTAACACGCCAAAGTCTTTGCCCTCTATCGTTACCAACAAAGAAATTTCGGAAGGAGTGCTTTCCTTGGTTTTTAGGTGTTTTCAGCTTTGAAGTACCTCTTACCATCGCGAAGCGCTCTTCTCCATTCATCTGCTGTGCTCTTTTCCAGGCCTATTTGATTAAGCTCTTCTATTATTTGGTCTAGTCGCTCGAACCCTGCTGAGCCGTCGGCTTGTTGTCTAAGTCACTTAGGGACTTCTGCTGAGAGGCTTCCCTTACCTCAAGAACTCGAAAGAGAGTTGCACGGCTTAATGCTTCAAACTGCTCTTCTTCACAGAACTGAAGGTACTCCCTCACCATTGTTGACCTTGTTACTTTCCTAATAGCATTAGGCATCGTCATCGTCTCGTCACTGTTAAGGCTGAGTTTCCTTGTGCCAAACCGTCGCCACGTCTTGATAGAAGTAGGGGCGATTAAAAAAGTCTAAGAAATGGTCAAGTTCTGCCCGGATTAGCTCCCTGGGGTCCACTCAGCAGTATAAGCAGCTGCTTTCGGCCGAGCTGGTGTTACGGCAGGGGTTGACACTGCAGTTGTGAAGTTCATAGTTGCAATGCATCTAAAGAGCCTAGGAGTAGTGAACCTAGACATGTCACCCCTCCTGCGTTGATCTTGGACTCTGACGAACACGAAAGCGTGAACAAGAAACCTTCTCAGAAAAAGAGTTGTGTTGGATTAGATGACTGCATAGATCTCTTTTTATCAAGAGAAAAGCTTGGAGCAAACGACCCATGGTAAGGAGAACTTACTTGAACTCATGATACACATGATAGGGTTTGTCATTACTTGAACTTTTTTCCGGACTAGGCCCAGCTGTAGAAACTAAAATATCTTAAA
>BLAZ01000134.1:27500-30000 GCA_014633955.1 Acropora tenuis | reverse complement strand
AAAAAATAGACAAGGGAGAGGCGGGAGGGACATTGTTATATTCGTCTCCTTTATCTTCGCATAATCCATCGTATACTGCGGGCCGCAAGCGGCCCTAGCATAATCTGTGATTATACTTCAGAACAGTCGCCTCATGAAACAATGTGTTTTTAAAGGAGTCATGTTCACTGAATCAGGAAATTTTACAGATTGAGCAATGTCTTAGCAATGCCAGAATGGTGTTTCGGCCTGTAATAAAGGCGCCTGAACGTGGAGTCAGTTGACCAATCAGCAAGATCTATGATATCCTGCAAAGAGGCACCCCTGCTGATGCAGACGCTCCTCTAACTGAGTGAGCCTTAAAAATACTTGTATCAATACCTACCCGAGAGATAATATCCTTCAGCCACCTGCTAAGTGAAGCACTTGAAATGGGCTTGTGGGGGCGAATGTAAGATAGTAAAAGTTTGTTGGGTTTTGATGGGTCCAAGGGACGGAATGCTGAAGTGCGATGTTCATAAACCTTAAGACACTTAACCACACAAAGAATAGGATTTTCCTCAAAACAAGCATGAAAAGAAGTTTTCAGATCCTGGCCTGTTCGGGATTTCTTTGTTAAATCTGGGAGTGCAAAGGTCACTCCTTCAGGGATAAAGCGCCTGTACCTAAGGTCATGAGAAATCACTTCAGACACCCTTTCCATTGCAGTAAGGGCCAGGAGAAAACCAAGCTTCTAGGATAAATCCGTAAGAGAGAGAGACTCGTTGTTCCCTAAACCAACAATAAAAGAAACAACAAGGCTGGCATCCCAGGTACTAGAATATCGCGGTAAAGGTGGTCTAAGGTTGTATGCTCCTTTCAACAGTTGAACCACTAAGGGGTGTTCCCCAACCCTAACTGAATCAATTTTCGGGTGAGTACTAGAAATGGCAGACCGGTAAACATTAAGAGTCCTATTAGCCCTCCCAAGATTAAATTCAGAAGCAAGGAACTCTAAAATGGACTCGACAGAAGCTTGAACCGAATTAAGTTTCCGTTCTCGACACCAGCTAGCCCATCTTCGCCAAGCTGATGCATAGGCCTTGGATGTTACATCCCTCCAGACTACAACAAGTAGGGTTTGAGCTGGTTGTGAAATGCCTGCTTCTGAATATGACTGGCGGATAGCACCCAACCGGCCAGTTGAAGGTTCAACAAAGGATGGACTTCCCCCTCTCGTTTTAGCAGGCCCGGGTAGGGAGGGCACAGAATGGGAGGTGCTACACACAACTCGAGAAGCAGAGGGTACCATGGCTGAGACTGCCAGACTGGTGCCACTAGAACGAGATGTGACACATGATGGTCTAGTAACTGCCTGAGGCTGCGGCCTACTAGAGCAAAGGAAGGGGAATGCATATCCCCTCACTTTGCTCCAGTCCTGGGAAAAAGCGTACACTGCCTCCGAGCAAGGGTCTGGCCTCCAACTGTAAAACCTTGGAAGTTGAGTTGAGAGCCGAGACGCAAACAGGTCTACCTCTAAGGGGCCCCAGACCTGATTTAGCTCCGAGAACAACAAGGGGTCCAGTTGCCAGTTGTGATGGTCTAAAAATAGTCGAGATTCCCGGTCAACTCGGATATTTAGTACCCCTGGTAAACACTGAGCCTCGATGAGGATATTGTGGTGAGGGCACCACTCCCATAGATCTAATGCCAGAAGTGCCAGAACAGGGGACTTTGTACCCCCCATGTTGTAATGGGCGGCAGTCAAATTGTCCATTAACAAGCGGACTTGCATTTGCACTTTGCCTTTCACAAAGGTCTTGACAGCAAATGACCCAGCCAGAAGCTCGAGACAATTTATGTGGAAAAGAGATTCCCCTTGAGACTATTGACCCCCTGTGGACACTCCGTTGCAAAATGCCCCCCAACCTTGAAGGGAGGCATCTGTCTCGATTACTAAGTCTGGAGAACCCGAAACTAGAGCTTTTCCATTCCATGCTTCCAGGCTGTCCCTCCGCCACATCAATTCCTCTTTGGCCTTAGGAGACAGGGGGGTAGCGGAGTCAAAGGTATGAGAATGTGCTAAGGCTCTGTTTTTCTCGTTTTGCAAGTGGCGGAAGTGGAGGGGCCCTGGAAAGGCAGCTTGAATGGTAGAGGTAAGGTGGCCCAGTCATTTTGCTAGTTGTCTCACCGTTACGAATGGCGAGGCCAGTAATGTCTGACATTCCTTTCTTACATTCCTTATTTTGTCTCGAGGAGGTGCGAGGGACAGAGACATGGAGTCCACCACGAATTCCATCTTTGTGGAAGCCACTAGGACTGACTTCAGAAAGTTTATCATGAAGCCCAACCCTTGCAAAAGATCTAGAGCGGTTGAGGTGTGATGGAGGGCAATGTCCCGGGATTGAGCCATGATAAGCATGTCGTCTAAATAGACTATCAGCCTGATGCCCAGTTGTCGTAACAGCGCTACGACAGGTTTCATAAGTTTCGTGAAGACTCTGGGAGCACTTGCCAGCCCGAAGGGCAGGCAGGCAAACTC
>BLAZ01000134.1:15000-17500 GCA_014633955.1 Acropora tenuis | reverse complement strand
GTAGCCTGAAAGGGTGTCTAATTGCCCTAGTCGGATTACTGACGCTCAGGGTGCCATCCCTTGGGTGGGTCCTTACACATCTTCTTCGCCATTTTTATTCAATCTCCCTTGTGTGCTTACGTTATCCATTGAGTTTTGTTTTGCTTTTTACGTTGTCCCACTCGAGGGCTGGCAGCCTGTAGATATTTTTTATTTAAGCTCTCCTCTCGGTTTTTTTTTTGGTTCAGTTTGACTTACATGCGCAACTAAACGCCAGAATAAAAACCTTAGAGGATGCTGGCAATGATGTCCCAGCTCACCTATCCAAAATCACCGGCTATGGTTTTAGAAGGGAGGACGACTTTGACAAGTACGACGCACTAAACATGGCAGAGCAGTTAGCAACAGCCGCCAAATTGTCAGGACACGAAAAAGCTTCTACCTATGACGCCATAGCTTAGAGAAAAGTTACCTTTTACTAAGAAGCAATTCAAGGCGTATTTTGTCGCTCTTTTGGCGGAAAAGGAGTACGCAAAGATTCTTGAAGCCGTGGCTAAAGTGGATAAGTCCTTTAAGTCTTCTGTCCTCAGTACAGCTTCTGGCTCCACCGGAACTCCAGCCCACGCATCTGCTCGTCCACCGGCCAGACATCCAAGGATCTATTGCTGTGCGCGTGGTGCGCCTAGCCACACGGCGTTCAGATGCTTCAAACGGTTCAATAACCAAAGTTAGCCACAGTCGCTGCCTCGCCCGCTTATGCCGCCTCCTGGAGGACGATAGTTTATTTATTCTTCACTTTTTGTCTGTTGCATTTGATTATACGTTTTTTCTTGCACGGTGTGCTTAATACGTGCTGCTTGTGCCACTTCCGTTACTTTGTACAATTAATAAAGGTCACAGTTTCCTTTGAATCGTTGTTTTTGTTCGGTCTGTTTTTTGTGTTTTTGTTTTTGTTTTTCCCCTGTCTCTCTTTATTGTATTTTCAGTTGTCCAGGGTTACTGAAGTCTCTTCTATTAGGACACTTTTTATTTTCTTCGTCCCGTTTTCTTGTCTTTCACACTCTTTGCGCTTTTTCCAACTTAGGTTTCACTTTTTTATTTCTACCCTTTTTTTTTATCTTCTCTTTTCCAGCATCCTTTCAAGCGTTTCAATTCTCCTACACTGTCCCGGCACGGGAGTCTTCCGATTCGTTCGGCCCGCTCTCTGTCAAACGAGATAGTATTTCGTGGATGCGTCACGATGGAAAGCTCCTGCATCCCGGGATTCAGTCCCCTCAGCCTCGTAATTCTCACCTGGCTTCGGACTGGGTTGAAAGCGTTTCTCGTGGTGACGTTTCAGCAGACGTCTCTATGCTTGCTTTCCCAGATCCTGCTGCGTTTGTAGCCGGTCAATTGCATTGCCATTTACAGGAGTGGAAAAGTATAGCTGCTTCATCCTCCTCTCCCCTATCTCGGGATGTCTTGGCAAGAGAATAAGGTGCAAGTACAGCCTTTTTTCAGACATTTTAAAGGCAATCTCAAAGGCGAACATTTTGACTCAGCCTCCCCACCCCAGCGGATCTTTTACAATCACAAGTCGTGTGCTCCTCTTGCGAAGTATATTTCTGACACGATTTTACAACGCCTTTCCACCGGTGCTATTTCGGTTTGGGGTAAGGTGGGCGAGGTAGATCGTCCTAATCTCGTCATGCCCCTCACCGTTGAACCCACAAAGCCTAGACTTTGTAATGACAATAGGTTTTTAAATTTGTGGATGGATGGTCGGCCGTTTTCCCTCGACCGACTAGATCAACTTCTACTGTATGTCAGTAAGGGCGCCTATCAAACCGTGTGCGACGACAAATCCGTATATGATCATATCCTCCTCGCCCCTTCCAGTACTTTGGTTTTCAGTGGGATGGCTGGTACTTCATCAGTAATACCATCCCGTTTGGTTGGAAGTTATCAGCCTACGTGTACCACTCTACTGGCCTCCTAGTTTCCCATTACTTTCGTTCCATTGGCATCCCATGTTCTAGGTTTACCTCGGTGTAAAAACCTGTGACATCTTTTATTTGTTTTCTTAGCTCGTGCTGTGGTTTGGGTATTCTTTAATGGTCTCTTGGCTTTTTTGTTTTCTTTGTTTTACGTCATCCGTGAGTTTGACAAGTTTTTACACCGAGGATGAGCCCATGTTCTTTGTACATAGATGATCGTCATTCCTCGCAGATTCGTCTACCGCGTGAGTCAAGTCTCGTACAGTCCCTTGATCCAGAAAAAGTTAACCTCGTCAGTGCCCAAATTGCGTCCTTGTTGGTTTGTTATACGTTAGTAAGGCTGGGTTACTGTATTGGGCTCCAAAAATCCATTCTTCAGCCATCTCAATCAGTTTCTTATCTGGATTTCAGTGCGACTCCCGTTTGCTGGCCTTTTGTCTCCTTTCACACAAGAAGCAGAAATTTATTTCTCTTGTCGAGGCGATCCTATATTCCAGCCACGTCTCTATAACTGATTTGCAAAGATTGGCAGGAAAATATATGCC
>BLAZ01000130.1:618916-621416 GCA_014633955.1 Acropora tenuis | reverse complement strand
GATTGGCCCTGTAGGTTAAATTATTGTAATTTCCACTGAATCGAAGTTTAGGATTTAGCTAAAAAATATCTTCAGCAGTTGCGATTAAAGATTCCGAACACGAAAAGGCGACAAATTACTAACCTGTCACTTTGTTGCATTGTTTACTTTTTAAAATCTTCAATTTTTTTCCTTTAAAAATGACTCAACTTTTCAGAAGAAACAAAATTTCGGTGGGAAAATATTGAGAGCCATCACGGTGACGGGCATTTTATGGTTTAAATACAGAAATAATTTTAGCCATGATTACAAACGTCGATATTATTGTTAAATGTTAATTAACCTGCTTACTTATAAAGGTCAATAAAGTTAACTGACAATTTCTAACCACTCCGACGTCTTTTTCTTAATCGTTTTCAGTCGGTTGAAATTGGTGCTCGGGCTCCTTGTTTGTATACTTATAGCTACCTATTTTAGTAATTTTAGTTTTCTGTCTTTCAGTAACTGAGCTGGGATGGTAAATACTAGATGCTCTTGTTTATAGAACTTATTAAGAGTGATGAACGGGAATTGAATACGCATTAGAATGACTGAAACTGAATAGAACTGATATCGATTTGGTGATTCCCGTTGTCCAAAATCATTTTCGTAAAACATTTGCCGGCCAGTTGTAGAACTCCATCGTCAGAAAAACGGTGATAAAGGTTATTATATTCTCATGAAAACTGTATACAAACATAGACTCTAAATTTTCAACATGTTTGCTTAATTACCCGACAAAAGATGTTAAATAGTGACCTAAAGTATTTCAAAATATACCAAACAGCTACTAACGTATTTATTCGGCTACAAGCCGAACGATTTTAACACAAATCGTCAGTTAATTTGGGCAAATTTGAAGCCGTAGAAGGGGTATCGGCTTATCGCCGAGTATTTTTGATGAAAAAAAATTCTCAGCAAATTAAAACAGTAACAAATGAACATGTATTCAAAATGCAAGGTTCGCTTCGTAGCATTCGTGACGATTTTGGTTAACAGACCTCATCGTTCGCACCGATTCATCTACCTTAAAGCTTTATTTAGTTGCAAAATACATCAAGGTAAGATACACAAAACCCCAAGAGCTCTGGTCGCCAACTTGGCGACTAATTTTTGAATCTTTGTCGCCAGCACGGTAATCTTAGTCGCATTGGCGACTGTATTAGGCGCAATTTCGTGCCCTGTAATCTATTCGTTAGGATTATTGAACTCCACCGTGATTTGCTGTTTCCAGTCGACTAGCTTTTTATAAAACGCTTCGCTTGTTCGAAGACCTGTTTCCAGTGAGGTCAGCAATTTTTTAATATTCATCACCTCACGATCAAGTCGCTTGTTTGTTTCTAATCTTTTCCATTCATTTTATTGCTTTGAGAATAATTTTTCAATTCTATTTTTACAAAAATTCCATGGCCGATAATAAACATCAAGATCTAAAATGGCTCTCGGTTTATAGCGTCTTCAACTTTCTCGTCTTGTTGTTATCGGCCGATCCCCTCTCCTCTTCTGTACAAGAGCGTTCCCTCGGCTTTTCGTTTTTTTCCCATCTTGCTTTTCATTTTTGTGTTTTTCTGTTGCAGCAGTTCCCTGGCATACGTTTACATATTCCTTAGTCTCCCTTTGGAACTTGACCTTCATAAACCTTCAGCCTGATAAAATTGTCATCGTCATTATGGAACTGTCAGATAGTGCACTAAACTGATTGGGCATTCATTGTTCCAGAAAACATGAAAAAACGTCTTCAGTGAATTCGGAGCACAAACATTTTATTGTAATAAGTATATCGCATCCGCTTTTTCACCAGTCTATTAACTACGATTAAGTTGGTTAAGTTGGGCTTTGATCAAATTCGCACAATGACTTGTGTTTCCCGCTCGGGATTTCCTATCAGTTTGCTGTTCTTGGGGTTGTTAGTGTTCAGTCAAACCGTAGCTAACCCAGGAAATTACTCTGCAGTCACAAAGCAATGTAATGTAAACGTCTACAACGGCTGCTGTACGGGACCAGAGAAGAAGATTGAAACTATTCTTCAAGAAATAAAGAAACAACTCACTCAGCTGCAAGATGACATCAACATCCTCAAAGGGAACAAGACGACTGTGAGGGGTAAGAACTGTATTTGTGTTCAGACTTGAATTCTGCTTATTTTGCAAGACTTTTGGGATGTGTAACTTCGGAACCATTAGTAGCTGAGTCGTTCTTTAGGCCAAGTAAAAAAAAGATGTTTCTCGTCCGTATTTCTATAAAAAAAGAGGCGGGCGGGTGGGTGGGCGGTTTTTATTGTTATTTATTATTTCCTATTGCATGCTTTCTTTACACATTATTACCTTCCCCCAGGGATACGTTGGAGCTCTTAGGTCAAATATTTATAAGACCAAACATCAGATATTGATTAAACACAAGTTTGTTTAATTTTGATACACACAAAGGGTTAACAGTGAACATTTACTTTATTTTGGTGTGCACACAGCAGCAATGGGCTTTA
>BLAZ01000130.1:606416-608916 GCA_014633955.1 Acropora tenuis | reverse complement strand
CCTCCTTCCTCGAGAAAGGAACGAGGCGGGAGAAATTTCTCTATGACTCACCTACTTTGCTGTCAGAGGACCTCCTAGAGAGGACAGAGATTCAGCTAGCAGCTCTTTTAAGTATTCATATCACTGGTTCTATATCCTTCCAGTGACCAAAACATCGGAAAGCAAAAGCATTTGCTACTCTCAAGATTTTAAGGACTTGTCGGGTAACAGCTGGATGGCCAGCGTATATCAATTTGTCATTTATAACTTACTTATCACATATTAGCGAAGTCAAGACCTTCCTCTTTTGGGAGTGGAAAAATTTTTCTTTCCGCGCTATTCTAACCGAGATCTCCGAGATCAGTTGCTTTTGTAGAGTGTTTACGAACATTCGATTTACCAGCAGACCACTTCCTGGAATACTACCTCGTTCGTGTAAGGTGCATGAAAAAACAAGACGGTGAGTCAATCCTTGCACTTGGTTGTAGGAACTGTTTTTAAGTACCACTACTGTATGTGCCATTTTAAGCAAAACTACAGAGCAAGGATGGAGAACAGCGACCAATCTGGAACTTCCACAGAGAAAACCGTGGTTGCGGTTTGTCAGATGAATTCCACCAATGAGGTGGAAAGAAATTTGGAAATTTGTGAGGATCTTATAAGGAAAGCAAAAACAAGAGGTGCTAAGGTAATCAATAATTTTTTAGGCAATATAGGCTACTTCTATTTGGCATATAGTTCGTCCAGTTGAACCTCCTTATGGTTTGTGGTGGTATTCAAAGCGATATTGAATACAATAACGTAATTCTTTTGATGCAAGCTTGAATTCCACAAAACGCAAACTTGACACTTGATGCAAAATTGAATCGTGAAATTCAAATTTGTGTTGTGTAAAATTCAAAGCCGTGTTTTGTGAAATTCAAGTTATGTATTTTGTGGAAGTCAAATTTACATCGGAAGAACCAAGTTATTATTGTGAGCTCTATTGTTTTCCATACCTCCCCTCATCTATTCAAAGTTTTACAGGAGGTCAGGAGAAGGGTCAGGTTAATAACAAATTGTATAAAGACAATAACACCATCCCACTTGCTAAGGTAGACTTCTTAGCCCTCAGGGGGTCATTGTTTTGTAACTGGTCCCTCAATAGATTTCAATATTGCCAACAGGAATCCGTTTCGTCATTTTCAGTTTGCTATGGGACGATAGACTATTTCACAGTTGTGTGCTTATTTACCTAGCCTTTGAATGAAAGTGAGGCTGGAGTTGACCTAGTTTTGATAGAAACCTCACTGCTTTACTAGAATGAGAATGCTGCATCATCAAGTAAACATAAGTAAAGCAGGGAGGTTTCTATCAAAACAAGGTTTTAAACCGTTTACTCCACCCTTGCTTTCATTTAAAGGCCAGGCAACTAAGAACACAACTGTAAAATGTTCTATTGGGAATTCCTTAGAAGAATTATTATTTAAAAGAACATTGTGACACGACAAACTCCATAATTATTTCAATGATACTTTGTGCTATAGGTATTTCACTAAACTAAGAAGTGAGTACTAAATCTTCGGGCACTCACCATTTATCAAAAGTGGCTGGCCAAATCAGCCAGTTTGCAAATGGAATGCGTCAGTTCTGCTGGACTGAGAGAGCTGCCTATGACTTAACTATTCATCTTTCCAGAGCAGGATGAGTTGGCCAGAAATGGGTCTCAGTTCAGTGGAGCAATTTGCGAACTGACTGATCCACCCAGCTAGTTCTGATGAATGGTAAGTGCCCTTAGACAAAGCAGGGTTAGTAACTATGCATAAAGATACCAAAAGAGGTCTACAACAAGTTATCTTCATATTATCATGAAGCATATCTCAACCATTTGCAGATGGTCTTTCTTCCTGAGTGTTTTGACTATGTAGCTGAAAGCAGTGAGCAGGCTTGTTCAATGGCAGCTCCATTACAAAGTCCTAGAATGCAACGCATGTGTGATTTAGCTCAGGAACTTGGTGTGTGGCTGTCGCTTGGAGGATACCATGAGCAGGTTTTCGTATTTGGGTGCAGTTGTTTTATATGATCCATGTTTGTCGTCCATAAGGCTGTGTTGATGCATTTAGTAGATGCCAGACATTTGACATACTTTTGTCTTTTGTGCCTGCTATATATATATATATATATATTTAGTAAATTTTTAGCTCATGATAATGATTTTCCAGCTTTCTGATTGGTTCCCTAAGCCCATCATATGAGCCATTATCGTTACGTTTGACCAAATAAGGAAAAACTGATGGCGAATTTCTTGTGCTGAAATTTTGGAGCTCGGAAAAAAATCTTTCGCGGCGTCGTCGGTAAAGAAAATGTCACGATTTGCGGAGGTTTTATCCGAAGAAATCAAGAGAATTGCTTGAAAATTTACTAAAACAGTTATTCTTCTCGGACTTGCCGGATATGAGCTGATAATAACCAACTCGGCCTACGGCCTCGTTGGTTATATATATCAGCTCATATCCGGCGCGTCCTCGAAGAATAACTGTTA
>BLAZ01000130.1:593001-603001 GCA_014633955.1 Acropora tenuis | reverse complement strand
CTGTATGGGAAATTAAACTCGTGTCCTAAACTTTGACGAAACTCGGGAACAAGTTCTTCTGAACCCCACTAAAACAAATCCGTTTTTTTTCCTTCATCGGGTTCGTGACGGAAATAAGAACATCACTAATTTTGGCAATGAAAAACAATACTTTTGCACGTACATTTTTCGTTTTTGGAAATTTCCCAGACGTTCTCGTTATTCCGCGACGTGAAATAACCTGTCTTGCAGTTGTGTGGACGACGTGAGCATGTGATGACAAATGCTTAATTTTGTATTCTTAACACGGACGCAATGACGTGTTGCGTTCACCAGATCATTTAAATTCACAACTGCCATGACATTTTAGAAGAAAGAAAAAGCGAAAAATCTCGTTTTGTATTTTGATTAAGTGTCCTTTGATTTTTTTTATGCAGAAGAAATACATTTTATAAATAATAACAATCGGGTATATCACTATATCTTCGTATTGATTTTGAATAAGACATATTTTCCTATAAGAGGCCAGTTTCAAATTCTCACTGGTACAAGCATGCAAAACAGGATGACGCGGGCAGGACAATCTGCATTTGCAGATTGCACGTCAACCTCAATTCGATCCTCCTTCCAGCCCAACCGTGAGAAAATGAAACTGGCCTGCTGTTCACAATTCTGAGCTCAGATATTTCCTACGGGATCGATCACGCATGTCAGTTTGTAACTATTGGACAATCCTTCAGGCATGCGCAAGACCCGAAAGTTACAAACGGGTCATTTCATTGCGCCCGTTTTCGCGCACAAATTTGGTCTGTGAGTAGACCACGTGCGCTTGTGCAATATTTTAACGATATAGATATAGTGACTGGCAAAACTGGAGTATTTTCTTTGAAAGTTCGGCATATTCATTCTTGCGCAAATTCTTCCTTAATGAACATGACAAACGAGCAAATCTCAGAGTGTCACCACATGATCGGTATTGGAAAAGCAAGATTGCCCAGCAAATAAAGTTCCTTGCATTTCAAATAAAAAGTTGAGAAACTTGTAACTGTTCGAAAAGAACGGATATCATTCACAACAACATATGCTAGTTCGACGTTCAATGCTGGGGTTGCGGTTAATTGTGTTTTGGAGTTCATTTCTGAAAACTTCAAAGAGCAACGCACTAGGATAGGCAAAATAACGTTGGCAGGTTAAAATAGTTTCCCCTCGCAACCGGTTACGATTGAAAAGCGCAATTTCTTTTCGCTGCGTTGAACTGTACGACTAAAATCCTTCGTAACATTGGGTCGACAGTCAGAACAAACTTCTGAGAAGCGCAAGAAAGATCACTGTCCGAGATGGTACGAGTCGACATTTGCCTCAATGCTTGAGCCCGCGCGTCTCTGAGAAACTGCCGTAAGCGGTCTGAGTCTCCACTAACATGTATCCCAGCATCCCCGTCGTCGCTCTCTTCTTTGGTGATCACTGATTGGTTCACAATACATACGTTTCTATTGTCTTCGTCGTCCTCTTGCAAGTCGATATCGTGAAGTAAAAGAGTTTGCTGAATTGCATCCACCGCTGAGCCCACGATAAACAGGGTGTTTCGAGTCAGTAGAATTACTCCTTCGTATTCATGCCCAGATGGTATCACGACAGTGGCGTCCAAATGGAGAAGCAAGTCGGTTTCGCTTTGATTGTGGAGCATTTTCCTACAAAGCAAATAATCGGCAATGAGTCACCATAACGAGTATCTTTTTAAAGAAATGATATTTTCATCATAATAGGACATATCACAAGCTATCAATGAGTTGCAAATTGTATTATGAAAGGCACGATGCCTCAAATTTGTACTTTTTCGCAGTGGACCATTCTTCAGTGTGTACTCAGTTTCCAGGTGACCTTGCTATGATAAAGAGACAGGTAACAAGGTCAGCCCCAGCCTCACCACAGTTCAAGCGCTCAGCGACTGAGCACACACATGCAAAATGGTTTATTGGTCTCCATACCGTTAAATCGTTTACCAATTGTGCACCACTTCACGAGGAAACATCCACAATTTCAACAATTTTTTTGGCGCGTCTCAATTCAATCAGCTGCTTGATGCCCTTTCTGGTTTGAAAGCTACGGGAGAAAGCAGCCTTGGAAAGTCCGTTTTGTTTTGAAGAAAAAAAAATAGTGGTGAAACAGGCTTCGAACGATTGAGGCCTACATGAACAAACATCGTTGAAAATCGTTTGAGCTAAAAAAAAAATTGGGACGTGATTTAAAAGCCACTGCAATTCCATGAACATCTCTTCCGAGTGCGACACTTTTTTGGTCAACGAAATTTCAAAGTTTCATCCGATTCAACACATAAAATCTCGCATAAAGCTAAGGCTAAGGCTCCTTTTGCCAGCCGATCAGGAGAAGAAACAGAAGAGAAACGAGTTTAAACATCCTCACCAGAAATACTTCAGATGGCTATTTCTGGTGCAGTGTTGCAATCCATCCCCAGGAGTGAAAAGCCTGCTTGGTAACTGTGTTAATCCAGCGCCCTGTAGAATACCCTGGCCGGTCTGTGACACCAGCTCCATGGCTCCACCCAGAGGCTTGGTAACTACACCGATCAGTCCCTTTCCCACCCCGGTGATGACACCGCTGGCTGCCTCTCGTACATCGCTGGCACGCTGTATTCCCTGCAGGGGTTGATCCACTATGCCGGCAACGGCGCCAAGAAGACTAAGGGCGAACCCTCCCAAGCCTTGAGAAAGACCTGCATTGGACAACAAGACGGATTCAGAATCATATCAGCAAGTTCACTTGCACACACAATTTTTCAAGCTGAGTTGAAACGCTATGCTTACAAACCTCGTCCCCAAGGCAAGGAAGGTGGCATCAATTGCCACGTAACCACTAGACACCCAGTTCCTTAGTTCGAAAAGATACAGAAAAAAACTCTGCAAATTCAAAATCTTTCATGAAAAATGGCGACATCGGTATCAGCTATTTACAATCACTGTGATTAAGCGTCTTAGTCGCCTTAAACAATAATATTATCTTTAAGAAAATGGTTTGAACCCAGGAGTAACATACCTCGATTGAAAAAGATCATCTGGGTGATTGGAGTCCTGAGAAGGACTGTTGTCCTTCTCAGGACTCCAATCACCCAGATGATCTTTTTCAATCGTGGAATATTATCTAAAACACAATACAATTGTACAATTGTGTGACCGGCCGACGCCAGGCCTTTTCCCGCCATTCTCCTGGAAAGGTGCCCTCGGGACGAGGTTGATTGCTGACAAGTGCAATGTCCCTTTTACAAAAGATAGCAAAAGTATTCTCGACCTGAAAACAATTGCAATTTGCCCAATATTAGCTGTTCTCTCGCTCAGTTTTTTGCTATTAGCTCATTTCTCGTAGGACCGAAACCGAAACATCACGGAAATTATGAATACGCAGGCTGACTAAATAATTGAAAGAAAAGAAGAATGAATGGATAGAAGAAGAGCCCATTGAAAAGTTTGATAATAAAAGCTTTAACCCAAACTGGGCATTTTTACCTGTTAAAACCCTCTTTGGTCTTTTACATCTCTGCTCCTCCAGAATTCGAAGATGTTCTCCATCCAGACTAAGGCGATCCAAATTTCGGGCCATACTCGATGCAAGACTCGTAATAGACGTCAGTGTACCAGTCGAAAGATGCCTCAAGAAAGATGACATCCCTCGGGACATACCTGACACAAACGCTCCGGGACCTCGAGTCAGCCCGTCATACGGCAAGTAAAAGAAGTCAGCCACTCCTTGGCTGAAGCTACGTACAAGACCCGCGGGATTTCCAAGGAGCTCTAGGGATCCTAACACCCAACCCAATTTAAAGAGAGCCGCGGTCGAGTAATGATAGGTCAGTTTCTGGACCAGCGCTGAGGAGGGGAGAAAAACTGGAGACAAATGAAACCGTCCGAGGAACAACGGCGAATCGTCCACTGATACAAAGAGCTTTACCGACGCATGTAGCGTGACATTCAATGAAACAGGCGTGATGTTTAACTCGCCCAATGAAAATGGATGAAGAGTGGATTGTGTGACATATAATACATTGGACAGAGGAGTGACTGCTGATTCCATAGAATAAAGTGCGGTTGGCAAAAAAGAGGCCACAAGACCACCAACGCGGTACAAGAAAGAATCCTCCAGATATAATGACACTGGTTGCAGAGAAATCTCAAGAGAATTCAGAAAAATGCCGCTTGCGTCCTCACTACGCTCATACCGGCATTTGACACTGACCAGCGGTTCAACTCTGAGGCGAGCCGTTGCTCTCCTCGGCAGCGGTGTTTTCTTCGGAGACACTTGTGTGTTATTTGGAACGAGGATCACCGAAAACTCGTATGTTTCGTCTTGTAACTGGTTATCCATTTGAAATGCTCCGATGCGAAAAGTTACTTCAGGACAAACACGATCATAGTCGTTAGAGTTTTCGCCAACTGAATGCGTTAATGACACACCTTCGGCAGTCAATCGCAAAACTTCGTAAGGATTTCTGAAGTTCGTGACTTCGTCTATGACTGACATGCTAAACTGGCAAATGAATAAATCTGCGGAAATAAAAGTTCGAGGCAGAGATATAGGATGAGGTGAACTTGAGTCCACAGAAACTTTCTCATGAGGTTGAATTTTCACACATGTGCAAAGACGTTCCTGAGACACATCTATCAATACCTGGCCCCTCCCCGGAAGGGTGACGCACGTTTTCCCTGAAAAGTTCAAGTCGAAACCCTTACTCCAACCCTGAGGGACTTTAGTTGTCACCTCATTAGTAACCTCTCCTTGCTCGCCTCCTTCTTCTGAAATCTGCGCCACGTTTACGTCATACAAGGCTTGCATAAAAAACTCTGGAAGCCGCTGCACCTCACAGAAAGTCGAAAACCATTCACGCATGACCGGAGGTTCGTAGTGCGTCGAACAGTAAGCATCAACTTCTGGAACGGCACCAAGTTCTTGCAGTTGCTCCACGATAACAATTTTCTCAGAGCCTTTAACGTGACTTGGACTCTGAGGAGGGATTGCCTGTCCAAACTGAAGAGTAAACGGACAGGCGTTTTCAATCAACATGCGGGGAACTGGGTCCAAAGCAACAACAACGTAAACCACACCATTATCAATGTGTGACGTGACGACTACCGGAAGCGTGCTTTGTTCATCGACGGAAACTGCAACAGACTGTCGTATCACTTCTGGTGTAATCGACACAGTGCGTGACCATGTGAGCATGTCCTGTTTGCCTTCTTTATCTTGGAAGGCGAGAAATATCACAGGCGATGTTTGGGTGCTAAACGAAGCGTTGCTTTCCCGATCAAGTACAACTGCTGTGGACGATGGGACATCCCAGGCTGAAATAGGCGTGGCCTGGTTCGGATCACTTGGGAGGGGAATAAGGGTGGCTCTATTGAGCTTATCCGATGTTATCTGCAGAACAAAAATTCATTAACACAGGTTAAAAATTGTGCGCAAGAAACCCTGCTTGATTTTTGAATCGTAGTTGGAGAACGGTGTCAAAAGTTCTTTCAATATGCCGTAAGTTTCCATTGCTTCATTGCAAATCTCGAGCAACATTCTCGAAAATAACTTGAATGTTTGAATTGTAGTCGTCCGTTTTCCCGCTCTTTGTTTTACGACTGGCTTACTTTGTCTGCCGCACGGAAGGTTAGAGTCGAAAAAGACTGCGGTGCCTCGTCGTTGGAGAAAGACTAAACTTTGGTATTAAACAAGTTGATAAAGGCCAAACTTCCACCGTGGAAATTGATTTTGTCTACACCTACTAAGTTTAGGTTTTATTCCACTCAATTTGAAACTGCAGAGCAACGTGGAGACAAACATAAGATACAATTTCTTTGAATATTACACAATAAGAACCGCATGCATTACGTAACGATGCGAGAAACCAAAATAAGAAAGGAAGCATGCACCACTCATAGTCTTGTAGGCCAGTTTGGATGAGTTAGTGAGAGATCTGGATCAGTGAAAAAACAAGGGGGAGGGAGTACGGGGCAGGAAGAAGAAAAACCTCTTTTCATACTTGACCAAGATCTTCGGCTAACTCATCCAATATGGCGACCGGTTTAAATAGCGCGAAGGACAAATTATGCATGCAAGCAGGGTAGAGTATGTTTCACCAGACTTTCACAATGACTGGACCATTTCCGAGTTCCCGTCAGTTTCTTGATCAAAGCTAGTCCAATTCAACCTCGTTCCCAGGGTCCTCTCTTTCCCGTTCCTGTCTCTCTCTCTCCAGGGGACGGGAAGGAGAGGACCCTGGGAACGAGGTCGAGTCCAAGTGAGAAATTGTTGTTATCGTAATTTGTTCTCCTTCCAATAAGAATCAAAACCGATATTCATAAAAAAGACTTCGCACGTAGACTTGCTTTGAGACAGAGGTTGAAGTGAACTCGAAGTTTCAAGCATACCTTTTTACCAGCGGGCAGCAAGACTGCATGGGCCACCAAAGGTCTTCCAACGTTGTTAATTACTTGATACCGGTGTTCAATTGTTACAATCTCAACTCCACGAACCAAACGAGATGAAATGCACCACTGCATACCACGAATTTCACCAGAACCAAGGACAAAAGCCAAGGGAACCGAGAAGCCATCATCTTCACCATTTGCCGCCGCCTGCGGCTTGCCTCGAGTAACAGCAGGTAAAAGCACTGCTTCAGACCAGCTTGGGGATTTGTCGTCAAAATAAGTTCCGAACTGAACTTTCCCCTGAGCAATTCAAAATTTAGAGCAATTAAAATTTCCCTTAATATTCTGTTTAAATTCTCCATCCCTAGCATTTGCCTTTTAATACCAAAACTCAAAAACATATTCACTCATTCATTCATTAATACATTCATTTACTCGCTCATTCATTTTACCATTTTTGTATTCTTAATTTTGAGAATCTTGAAGGAATTCTTTTTCTCTTTCAACGACAACAGACCTTTTTACCAATTCGTCGGCCACCTTAAATTCTAATGTTCTAAAAAATATATTATTGGATGCCCAGGGGCAACTGCATACTTGTTATGGGTATAAATTTTATTTTGGTTAAAAAAATTCCAGCCATATTCTTGTAGTTACATTTTGTTTTTGTCTCAGGTTAATTATAAATCATAGTAGCTTTAAAATTTAAAATCAACTTTATACCCACAATACGCATGCATTTGCCCATCTAAAATCCCATAAAATCCTTTGAGTACAATAGAATTCAAGATGGCCTCCGTATCGGTAAAATTGTCTATTGAAATTGATGTGAGTAAGTGCGCAGATCATTTCTTGGTTTCACCCACAATTCACACACAACTCTTTTCATTTCAACAAACTTCTACAATATCATGAAGTTCCTCTAGCAAAGGCCTCAATGGTTTCTGCTTATCAGGGGCAGTTTTTAAGTCTACAGACCTCTTTCATAATGGCGATCAACTTAAATATTCTTTTGTTTTAATGCTAATAAGCCTCTCTAACCTGGCTGCCATGGGAAAAATTCAAAAGAATATTTCAACCAAAGTGAGGCCAGTAGGTCTAATTAACATAATTACAAAGGAATAGCAAAATACGCTGCTATTTATGAAAGTTGTCTATAACAAATACTTTTTTCTCTTACCGTGAATCTGTGAGGCGCCAGGACAGAACCACTTGGAAGATGAACCGTGACATATCGTTCCAGATCACGGAGATACAAGTTAGACTCGGTGTTGTTGACCACTAAACACCAAGGAATAATTTCGACCAATAGCGAGCTGAGATGAGGCCAGCGCTTCAACACACGGCACTGGACTTCGATTGACGGAACTGGTGAAGAGTTTCTACGCATACCTAAATAGAAGAAAAAATGACATTTTTTTTTGCGACACGGAGCGATGATGGCAAATTGACCTTCTATAAAGATTGCACTTACATGCAAGAAAACAAGCTTAACCCTGATAAAAGTGACAAATTCGCCAGTCTCCGCATTTTACAAAATCATTGAGTTTTCAAAACAAGTAGTCGAACCTATGACCTTCCGATAGGTCCAGCTAAAGGAGACTCGAGGGGGCTGCGCTAAAGTCAAATCATTCAACAGCCCCACCTTGAGGAGCGTCCACGGTGCTTGCCACGGGCTGTTCTTCACCTCTGACCACGTGGCCAGCAATAGACAAATTTTTCACTAAAGAAGACTCAGGTTTCTCCTCTGACGCAACCTCTGAACGTCTGAAGAAAAGAAAAAAAAATGACCTTATTTTATTGACACTAGACGTAGTTCGTATCGTTGACCAATTGTAGCCATTGGCGAAATCTTTGACAAATGCCATTTTTCTTAACGAATGAGATTTTTTGGCCTCAGACCAAAGTGGCACAAACGCGTCATTTGATCCCAACGGGTTTCACGCCCGGAAATATAAAAGACTCGTTTAACAAAAAACTAGTGAAAATGGTGAGAAAGTTCCTTCGTCACACCTATATAACTGCGCATTCTTGGAATAAGGCCAGCTATCCCCCACAACTCCTTCATCTTCAGGAGAACTGTCATACGTAACCATGTTGGCTAACTCAATCAGTGTAGAGTTGAGTGGCACAGAGGGACTAGACCAGTCAGCCGAACCGCTGAACTGGAAAGTCAGGTGATGCCACGAGTTCGGCTCCAGGCCGTACAGCTGCTGTTCATGGGCGCGGCCCTGAAGTTGAAGGACTGAGGACGAATTGGTTTTGGCCGTAAAAACGTTCATAAGGATTGGTTCGGGCAGGTGGCTTCGCATAACAAAGAGCGGAGACAAGGTGACCTGTGGTATTTTAAAAGCATTGCTCTTGTGAGAGGAATAAAAATCGATTTTATTGCCACCCTGGCAAAAGGTAAGAACTACAACCATTGCCATATTCCACACCCCACTCCCGGACAGGCGTCTTGCTTGGGGTACAACTTTAGGTCTCTTTTCATCCAGCACACCAACAACACGCAACACACAATTTTAGAAAAACGTCCAGCCAACAAATGAATTTTCTACCATTCATTTTTGAAAGTTCCTTCTGATGTCTGACCCATTTTATCCCCTGCTCAGTTTTAGATCATTTCCGATCGTCTATCCTTCTGCAATTCCACTACAGTATCCTAGCCCTCCCCCTACCCCACTGTCCCGAGCAATCTCACCATTAGCAGCATCCTTACTACTAACCCCAACCCCACAAAGAAAAAACACCATCACCAAAATTACTTTGGTCTGTTGGGAGGAGGGGACCATCAGCCGGGGAAGAGAAGCACGAAAATTCTGTATTGATGAGGGTCAAATTGCTACTGTTAGAAGTCTATAAAGCTGATGTTTCTAGCGCTAGTCCTTCGTGAGAGCGAATCCCTTAGGGCTATCGCCCGAAAGGATGGCTTTATAATCTTCTAACGGGGTTAATTTGACCCTGATAAACTCGTTCGATCCCTAATTAAAAATTAGACTGGCATTAACAAATTAGAAATTTAGAACGTAAATACTTAAGTCCTCTAAACGACTATTTCAGGTCGTTTGGGGGTTAAGTACCAAGGATGGTACAAGGCAAGTGCGAGGGTGCAGCACATACATAAATCATTCTCCTTGCTCATTAAATATGCAAATTTGTAGAGTGCAAGTTGTCTTCGCCATCTTCAGTGGGCTAGCTCCCAATTTTCTTCTCTGGCGACAAGAGGGTATTTATTCAAGCAAGAGTTAAAAAAAAAACGTCTCAAGATGGTAAGGACTTACAGTGCGACGCGCCTTACATTGCCCACCTAACAAAGCTTTTTCTAAATTATCCGCCAATCAGTGTGTGCGAATTTGATTGACAGTCACGCCTCCTTGCAAAGTTCTCGAGAGAAAAAAAAGTTTGGATCGAGCAACCCATTGTTCAAATTGAACAAATTGAAGCCAAAAATTGAATTTTTTTTTCTTTCATTTCGAAAGAAACATCCACTGATGTAAAGGAAGAAGAACTTACCCTGATCTGGTCATAACATTCAGGTTTTTCAACATTATACATCAAATAAAAAGTCTGAAAATCCTTTACACCAAGTAACTGAA
>BLAZ01000130.1:549559-552059 GCA_014633955.1 Acropora tenuis | reverse complement strand
AGTGATAGATAAGTTTGTATCGCCTGGATTTGTCGCGACAAATGTGTTGCCACTACGTTGATAACCTTTATCTAGAGGAAGCCTAGGTGCTGTATCAGTTGGCTCAGTAATGAACCATCAAGGTAGTCATGAAGGAGTCATTCCTAAATGAACCATCAAGGAAATTTGTGGTTCCTGAAATAAAATTCACATGCATCCACGTCTACCCGGATTAATTGCAAGTTCAATTCGAGGGAGCTGATGGAAAAGCTATGTACTTCGACTTTATCATGCGAGGAACAAAACGAGAACGAGAGAAGGAAACTCTGGAAAAATCTGTGGTGTGGGTAGAGGTGAAATAGTTCAGTGTTCTCTCGTAAAAACTGCTCTTAACGATTTTGAATCCGTGCTAACTTTTTTGTGACAATAATGTACAACGAAGTGAACGCCCTCGTTCTCCGAAATTATGTGTTTCTCAAGTTTCTTTCCGATTAAAAACTCTCAAAATTGTCGTAAAGAAATGTTTTATCCCAGGCTTAGTGTAAACTGTTTGTTAACCCATAGTTAAACGCGCTTAGAGGCTGCAGATTGATTAGACGTCAAACTGTATAGTACTGTTGAAATGTTTCTTGAAATCAACGCCAAAAAGGGACATCTGGAAGACCACACACCTACCTTTTGAGGAGAGTGAATTTATAGCGAGGCCTGTTTTTGAAAACTGTGCAATACGGAAGAGAGAAAACGCGCAAAATATACTTAAAAATTTCGACATGTCTTCTTAGTTGACGACGAGCATAAAGTTCTTTTTTTCGATGTGTCTCAAATGTTTGGCATCTATTTGAAGATGACGGCGACTTTGAAACTTCGTCATCAATGAGCGGACTTCTATTTTCGCCGGCTTAGCTATTAATTTTCGATAATGCTACTGTTTGTAGGGTGAATGATCTATTTCCTTGTTGTCTAGCGTGCGTCCATGTGACTCTGACAATGTGTATTCTGTCCAAAAATGAGATGCGAATTTATGAAGCTGTTAAGGAACACGTCATTTTCCACTTAGTAACAAATCCAACCTGCGATAGTCCTGTGCTTTTTTCGGAAGACATCATTTGTACGGATCCACTTTTGTTAGAAACAAAAGCCCTCTACAAACCTCAACTTCATTCGCATTTTGCGCTGGCTTGTGGTTTATTGATGCCAGTTGAATTATATGCTCCTTTATATTTTTCCTGGTGCACTTAAGAGTTCAGTTTTACAAACTAAAAGTGTTTTTATCAAGATCGCTTTCCGCTCATATTCGCAACTGTTGAGAAAAGTCAAGGGCGCGGCCTTTTGACGTGGATCGCTTCGTTTTGACAATGACGCCTATATTAATGATGTTTTTATCTGAAAAGAGTTTTGGGAAGTTCTTTTACTCCGAGATTTGAACTTCTGTAAACAGATAATGTTTTCAGCCATGGAACTTTATACTTATGGCACACGTCTTTTCGTGGTCTGAACAATAGTATCCACGCGCTCCATTCACCTCACGTTCAATTTACGACGTGATTCATTCCTTTAATTTAAGACCAAATTGTTGATATAACAGTAAACCTCTTCACTTTCTAAGCTGAAACCTTAGTCAATTTTTTTTTTGAGACACTCGGGCCCCTTTCGTGCAATTATCACTAACAAACTACTTTGCATTTGCAAATAGGCTTGTTATTCTCTCCTATTCCCTGTCTTGATCTTATGCTGAATGTCTAAACGTCGGTGTTGTCGAGTGTCCGGCTTCCCTTCAACGAGAGGAATCCCGAAATCGCGATTTATCTGTCAGTATCCAAATGCAAGCTACAAACACAACATAACAAACGATTCTGTTTTTATTGCCATCTTCTCTATATATACAGTTTTCAACTGTTGGACCGCTGCCCAGGTTTTCATTGGATTCATTATATTTGAAGCAGTGACCATTCCTTGATCGTTGGCTACCTGTTGCCAGTGTCCGGCTTTCCTTCAAGGAGAGGAATCCCGAAATCGCTATTTATCTGGAAAAGTATCCAAATGCAAGCTACAAACACAACATAACAAAGGATTCTGTTTATTGCCATCTTCTCTATACAGTTTTCAAGTGTTGGACCGCTGCCGAGATTTTCATAGGATTCGTTATACTTGAAGCAGTGGTCATTCCTTGATCGTTGGCTACCTGTGGCACATGCAACGAGCCTTAAAGGAATGATTTATCACTGTGTCCTTGAGTTCTTAAGTGTACCTTCGCGCAATTTTATGGAAAAGAATAGTTTAATTTCTTTCTTTTTTGTTGAATATTTCTCTAACCAACATCCAAAGTGGTTGTTTTTCGTTTTGAACGGGTTTATTTTCATTCCATATTTTCTATGTTTGAGGCATTTTAGCCCTACCTATTTTCTGGAAGACTAGGCCAAAGGAGTGGTTCATAACCTTTCATAAAATGCTGGATGCATAGTTTTTGTCACACAGAACGCATTGTTGGGACATCGATATGCATTGAATGCATGGACAGGGC
>BLAZ01000130.1:456696-459196 GCA_014633955.1 Acropora tenuis | reverse complement strand
ATTTCATGACCGAGAAGATATGGAATGAGCTATCCTTATCTGTCAAAACAAGTTGAAGCACTTAAGTGTGAATAACATAGAAAGTCTACAGCAGCTGGTTTGAAGAGGGAAGTCAGGCACTTAAATTAGGAGAGTGGTGGGAGAGGGGGGCAAGGAACAAAACCTTACCCCAAAATTACGGCAAAAATTTTCTTCATGTGTTTAATTCCAGTCGTACAAAAAGTTTTCTAAGCGGAGACGAGCAGATAGGTTTTGGGAAAGCCGTGACGAAAGGACTAATCCACTTCCTCCTCCACCTCATCCGGCCCGTCCTGGCAAGAGTGTATCCATACTTACTCAAAATGCCGAAAACATAAGAAAAATGACTCAAGAAACAGATGGTATTTGTTTTAATTATGCAGAAAACGACTCGAGAAAACTTTTGAATATACGAGATTTCGGAAAATTGAAAAAATGGCACTTTTTCAGAGATAATTTTTGAGAAAATTTAAAGCAGCTCAAAAAATGACCTCAAGATTTTGAAAAGGTGAAAAGATAGGATTCTTGCTAAGGCTGTAAAGAGGCAAAAGTGGCCAATTCTTACGCTGAACTTTAAAGTGCCAAAAACATACCAAAACAGACTCTGGACACTCACAAGAGATGTTTTATGACACAATCGGCTCGAGAAATCCCATAACATTGGAAAAATTACAAGAATTTGAAAGGTTAAGAACATGACATTTTAGGCTACAGGAAGGCAAAAATTGCGTATTTCGTGGCCGAACTTAAAATTAAAAAAAAAACTTTCGAAAAATGATTCTAGACACACGTAAGAGACGTTTTATGACAAAACGGCTCGAAAAACACATATAATATTCGAAAAATGATAAGATTTTGAAAATGTGAGGTGATTGCCCTGTACACAGAGGCTGTAGTGAAGGATTTTTTTCAAGAACGGTCAAATTCGGGCTTGACTTTAAAGTGCCAAAAATACACGAAAAATGACTCCAGTTGCACATAATAGTTGTTTTATGCATAAACCAGGAAAGGAAAAAGGTCACAAAAGGCCTATTTTGGGGCTGCACTTCGAAGTGCCATAAATATACGAAAAAAATCTAGGGTAACCGCGTATTTATGATCTCTATAAAGAATTTACAGTTTTTGACGAAAGAAAGGGCCATGAAACACTTAATATTTGAGAAATGCAATCATTTCGAAAGGATGGCAAAATTGCAGTTGGTCAATCTTTTGAAGGGGGTTAAATAACTTAGTAATAGGGAAGTTGCTCCTGCGCAAACAAGCACTACCTAGAATACATTATTTGTTTACAGCGAGGAAAATGAGAGCAGTAACACTGGCCGTGGTGCCAGAGCGTCGTACCAAACGATGTTCCGCGAGATTTCCGCCCGGTGAACCCTTTTGGAGCTAAGGTTGAGATTCCTGTCACCAGGCAGTGAGGGAGAGAAATGTAAGCCCCTAGACCATTTTCATGTAATTGATTTAACGTACAATAAGAAGTTATTTATATATATATATATATCAAAGTGTATATCAGTTCTTTTTCCAAGTGGTAATCGAAAGTGTATTTTGGTTCAGTAGGTATTTGACAATTCCAATTCCAATTTGGAAAAACACTGAGCCCAAGGTCATTTTGACTTCCATGTCGTACGTTCTGGTGCGTACTGACACCAAATAAGAGGAGTTTCTTCATGCCCACTTGCTGAAAAAACGAAATCAACCATTCTATCATGCCTACCTTTGAAATTTTTCTTGTTCTTCTTTTGTGTGTTTATTGAGAACAGGAAGTTGTAAGGAGCACTAACAAGATTACCAAGTAAGCCATGATCATCGCAGTTTTGAAGGCAATTTAAGCAATTGCGAATAGAAGCCCGTAAAAGTCACTGACAGTGGCTTCATAGCTCAGTTGGTTAGAGCGTCGCACCGGTATCGCGAGGTCACGGGTTCAAACCCCGTTGAAGCCCTGACTTTTTCAGACTTCTGTTCGCAATTGCTTAAATTGCGTTCAAAACTGCGATGATCATGGCTTACTTGATTTCAAGTCCGTAGTTCAATATATGAAACATTTCATATATATCACTTCACAACAAGATTACAGTTGTTCTATGCAAAAAACGGCTCGGAAAAACTTCAGTATTCCAAAAACGACAAGATTGTGAAAAGTGGTAGCAATGGCCATTTTGCAAAGGCTACAAGTAGGACAAAATGGTAAAAAATGACGGGTTCTGGGGCTGAACTGCAAAGTGCCAAAAAACATACGAAAATCGACTCAAGAACCACATTGGAATTATTTTGCGTAAAAAGATGATCGAAAAAGCACCCAATATTCAAGAAATGGCATGCTGAAGAAGATCACCGCCTTTCTTGCAGGATATTGGACAGAACAATAATTTTTTCATGATCAGCTTTGCTTTTTTTAACGTTTTAGAACGTCTCAAAACTTGGATTTTTTTGTCCCAAAGAATGCTGCTCAAGTCGTTTTCGGACCGTGCCAGGAAAGAGA
>BLAZ01000130.1:335458-337958 GCA_014633955.1 Acropora tenuis | reverse complement strand
TAACGACCAGCCAGCTCTCACTACTACACTCCTGAACTTCTTACAAAAGATAGTACAGATGAAAGGAATGACTTTACTCCTTTACAAATTGCAAGTAATTCAAAATGGCATCAAGATAGAACAACAATCAAATCACCAAAACTTAATAGTCTTCTTTCAATGTAAACCACCTCCTTTGAGCATTAGGGCTATCTGCCATAATTCAATATTATCAAACACACAATACCGTTGAACCACTTTTGCCCCTTGTTCTGCAGTCTCTTAGTTTGAAGTTTAGAAAATTGTTTACTATGTTCACTGTGAGAAACATGCCATGACTACATCATCCTGATTTAAGATGTCTTGTAACCCTTTTTATTTTCAACAAATTCATTCTTACACTTGTCAATAGACCGAATCGGCTAGCTCATTAACAAAGGAACACACCTGTGCTTGAAGGGCAAGGTGAAATGCACCTTTTTTGAAGGGTAAAAGAGTACCAGTCTGACTTCTTGTTCCCTCTGGAAAAATCCACAAATTAATCTGAAAATTTACATAAGGAGTTAATTTCTTTCTTGGGTATATTACCTTATCATGATGGAAAAAAAAATTGCCAAAAAGCAAAGCCAGATTGGTAAAAGAGTACATACAGTATATAACATGTAATCTTATTTACCCTCAGATGCTAGTTAGGGTTGATGAGGCCCCTAGCTGCTATAACAATTAATTTGATGAGCCAGACACATATTTCAATACAGATAAAACCAAATCAGATTTAATGTTGGTCTCTGAGGTGAGGAGAAACTGGAAAAGCAGGCGAAACACCTCTTGGAGCAGAGTAGATTAGAGAACCAACAGAGTTGACTCACATACAGTATGAACCCGAGACCATGAATAGATCCCAGGCCACACCAGTGGACCACAATTTAAGCCCCCCTCCCTTAATTAGGTCAATGTATTTATTAGCAAGACACAACTGACCCGTAGAACGGTAATTCCCTAATTTGCTAATTAATCATTATGAGAACAGCATCTTTGATTTAGCTCAGAAACACCAAGAAAAGATCTGTTTATCAATAATCATAACAATATCAATAGTGTTTTGTTAAAATTATTAAAACAAAATGCTTGTGTTTTAGGGCATTTTTAAATAAAAAAGTTCCTGCTGATACTTTCACGCTAAAATAAAGAAACGATTCCAACGGAAAAAACGGAAAAAAAGGAAAAAAGGAAAAATAAATGGTGACAAAGCCATTTGCATGGATTGCTTATCAGGCCCAGTATTTTATGGCATTTTCTTTGCCACAAATTGGGTATAAAGTATAGCATTTTTCCTGAATTTCAGAAATTATTAAGTTTTTGCTATTTTTAGCTACATTGGCATCTAAAAGAGAACAATTCATACATTCTGATATCATACAACCGACCCGCCAACCCCCAATTCATTCCCAACTCAAACCAGCTGATCAGAACTTCCACATGGACCCCAGTAATGCTGAGGGTGAACTTTTCAGGACCATATAAACTGAACAGACATGCACTAATATGTTTTTCCAACTCACATTAAGGGTCACACACTTGATGTGGTCATCAGGAATTGAATTGCAGAGTTCACGACATTAACCTTGATAGCTTTGTCAAAGATCTTGCTCACCTGCAAGTATGGAACAATCCAACGCCCAATCTCACTGCATTAGTTGGTGCACACCACTATCAAATTAACGACTTACATCAGGAGTATGCCCGATCAAAGAGCGGTCTACAACTTTAAGGCCTCATGCACCTTGGTTTTCTGATGGGCTTCGGGCACTGACACATAAAAAACATTGATGGGAGTGGATGTGGGTTAAGTCAGGCCAAGAAGTTCACAACCAACTCTACAGGGAGTCTGCTAATAATAACAACATTATTATGCAGCCATCATGAAACCAAAGATTGTGCACCACAACAGTAGGGTATGGAACTCCAGTCAGAAACAGTTATTCCAGCTGACTGATAGCCTATTCAAGGTCAAGGGGTCTCAGAATCTTCCTACTTACGAATCTGAGCTTGAAGTTGTTAACAGGTTTAGTGCGTTCTTCACACATAAAATCAAGGCATTGAGGTCCAATCTTGATGTGGTGCCACCCAGTAGTCTTTGTCATATTTTCACAAGCAGCCTCCTCTATGGACTTCATCTGCATTTGACACAGCTTCATTGCAGGTTGTCAGGAAATCCATCATGGCTGCACCTTCTGAATCCTGTTCATTAGATCCGCTTCTGGTGAGTTTATTGAAAGAGGTTATATGTTCTGCTGCCTTCAACTACCTCTATAGTTAATCCTTCACTAGAGTAAGGAGAGTTCCTTTGCCCTCAAGCACATTTGGAATATCCGTCAGTATCTCGATCAACCTGCCAAAGCAAAGCTGATTCATGCCTTTGTGTCCTCTAAATTGGACCACTGCAACAGTCTCTTGTATGGTCTCCCTGATAAAGAAATCTAAAAACTTCCAGTGTTTAGATACAGAACTAAGAATTATG
>BLAZ01000130.1:220715-225715 GCA_014633955.1 Acropora tenuis | reverse complement strand
AACATAGGCATTGATATTATATAGGCATCGACATTTAAATTTTTGAACAACTTTGATTTTTTAATTGTTTCAAAGCCTGCGTGACCTCCAGATGCTGCGTGCATGAAACATGATCCCTAAAGTTCTGCATGATTTCACAGATGACTAATCATTAGCAGCAAGCAGTTCATTTGGATTATTCAAAGGGGGGTCACACTGTGTCAAAGCAGGGGCTTTTTGACTATGGCCAAGATATCGTCATGGCATTTTCGCCACCTGTTGTAGGTTGTTTGGTTAAAAAGGGCTTGCAAAAGGGGGGGGGGGGGTCATGGGCACCCCAGGACCCCCCCTGGCTACGCCCTTGCGTTACTTTTCACAAACAAAAAAGTCAACCATTCTTTCACCGTTTTAAGTAGTAATTTAAGTTCTTGTTTGGGCCAAGAACTTGCATAAAAATTATATGATATTTATTACAGTTGATGTTTTAAATTCCGCACACTTGGACTCAATTTTGTTTTGTGAACAGTTTGAAATTAACTTTTAATTGGTTTCCTCTGGGCCTCCAGTGCTCACAAATTTTCACTAGCCAAAATGGCTAGTGAAGCACAAAAACCACTAGCCAAAATGGAATTTGTACTAGTCTGTAGCTAGTTGGCTACCGTTAGTCTTGAGCCCTGTCTTGGTATATTATACTGCTTCTTTTGATGTGAATAGTTATTCAAAGTCAAAGTGAAGTTGAAGTTAGAAGGAGCATGGTCAAATTCACTTTACCATAACACCAATGCAATGGTGTCAATGATAATATACCAGTAGTTTAATATTTTGAATTAATTTGCAAGCTACAAGAATTTGTAGTGTTAGCAACAGTGCTCGGTTCCTCTTCCTGTCTCACTGAAGATCACTTTTGAGAATTTTGGTGACAAATTTGAGAGAATCTCCAAATCAGTATCTATTGCAAATCCTTTCATCGTTTTGATGAACTATGATTGACTTTATTGCTTGATTAATGAGTTTTATAAAACAACTTGGATATTACGCACATTCTGATTTGTCAAAAACAGATAGCTTATTTTGCCAGTAAACTTGTTGCTACTTACATTTTGTTTTACAAAAGTGGTAGATTGCCCAGACAATCCCTTTTGCGAGGTGTGTTTAATTTAATCCTTGTTTTTTTCCTTGGATTCCTTAGTTTAATCCTTACAAATACAGATCAATTCAGCTACGTGCAAACTAGCCATTAATTTTATTAGCCCAGTAAACCCATAGAAAATGCAGTCTACTGCTTAAATAACACATGAATCCAAGCAAACGAGACTAATGTCGCACATGTGAATATTAAAAGAAAATTCACTCAAAGAGCATTTAAAACAGACTAAAGAGACAGAGAATACAGGAAGAAAAGATTTTCACACCGACGTCACTGGAATTAAATTTTTATTGAATTCAATTTCAATGCCTTTTGTACAATAGGAGCAAAAATATAAAAAACACAAGGATATTATTCAGTAAGCCTAACCTACAAACTCTAAATTACCAAGTTATTTCATTCAGCATGACAACAGATATTTTGGAGATGTTGTGTCATCAGGCACGTTGATGAATTGTGAGAAGTTTGCAAAATTTGCCTTCTTTACAGTGGGAATTGTTGTTATGTATGTATTTGAAAATCACTATAAAGTTATTTAGTGCAATAATGAAGTGTTTGGAACCAGAATTTTCACTTGTTGTGGTGGCTTTTTATGGGGATATCTGCACTTGAAGTGAATGCAAGGTGAATTTTCCAAAAACATGTCACCTTAACATTAAAATTTAATGCTTTCCAGGGGTTTCATAGATTATAATTTGCCCTTAAACTAAATGAAGGTAGCTTCCAGAATTTATTTATAGAATATAACCCAGTGGATTTTATCCCTTCACCCAATGAAAATTTAGCCTGCCCAGTAGCCAGTGAAGTTTTTAATTTTACCCAGCCAATTTGTGGCTTCCTCAGTGAAACTCTTACATACGCAGCATATATCATTTGTTTGACTAAGGCAAAACAGCAACCTGCCAGAAAGGAGCAACCTGGTTGAAAATTTGGCTCAGTGATGTCTTTTCCAAAAACCCAGAGAGAATAAAGATGCTACTGGGTCTGTTATAGAGGGGTGTTTTTGTCTCAGTCTTTGGTCCACAAAAAGCCATCAACTGGTGAAAGTTTGTAAAAAAGATAACAGGTTTGGGTACAAATATGGCCAGTAAAAGTGTTAGGGCTCTTTCTCAAGCCTCAAGTGTTTACGCTTTTGCACAGAAAAGGGCTTACATAAGAGAAAAGTAAGTTATATTTGCAATCCTCAAGGCTTTATTTTCTATCTTCTTAGCTACCAATGGTTTCTGTGTTGTAAATGATGTATGTTTAAGTGCTGCAATCAGTTTTTTTGGTTCATTGCTACAATCCTTACTTTTGATGCCATTTGAAGGAAAAGAACAATAGGCAATACAAAATAAAATAAATTCAGAAACAAAGAGTGCGTAGGGAGTTGAGCTGGAATTATAAAAAAAGCTGCTTAAACCGCTCACCTAGAGTTAAAATAAAAAGAAAAGATCCTGACACTTAAATGGTATCTTATAAAAACCTTTTACCATCGTTTAAAATTGAACAACCAGTGCCATCAACTTTAGAATGAACAATCGAAGAGTTAGACACAAAGGCATCATTCGAACGGCCATCTTTGTTTTAACGCGCTAGGAAATTGGACACTAGCATTGCCAACTACTTCCGGTCCAATCCTTCTACGAAAGACATTGACTGAGCAATAATTTTTACCGCACATATTGGAAGAAATATTTATATCATATTTATCGAGGGATGAATCATAATAAAAGGTTTGGCTAAGAAATCACATATTCCAATTTATATATCCTGTATGGTGGCAACCTTCCAATGACTGCTCAGTGATGTGCCCATGTTGTTTCGCACAAGTTTTGCGGATATATGTGTCCCTATTATTATTATTATTATGGCCGACTTCCTTATACCGTCACAAACAGTTGAAAACTCTTCACTTTACACTCAAATTTTCAAGAAAACTTATCTTCGTTCTCTTCTGGACACCTTTCTATCGCCTTTTGTTCTTTTTGCTGATAATTTTTATCTTCCGATGTCGGCTGAACAGTTCGCGAGGGACTGAAGTTCTTGACAATCTATGAATCATTTTCGTTTCGGTTGACTGGAGTAGTAGCTTTCTTTTCCTTTCAAGAAATAATTGCTTTATGATAAAATCCATATCTACAATAATTCCGTTGTTTTCCCATTTACCAAGATGGCGTAAGCGACAACCTTAAAACATTCACCGAATCGAGCGCAGGTACCTGAACTCGCCTACGTTAGAAATCCACCCACCCCAGCTTGCCTAGAAAGGCGAGTTTGATTACTTGCAAGGGCCAATTCGTTGTTCTTTGTACAACATAAAAAACAAGGCAAAATTTCATCTCAACCCTCATTCTGTCCTCATATTGTGTTGGTTCAACTCTGTATCACATAACGATCATAACGAGCACTTTGCGTGGGCGAGTTGATCAAGGCGTAGGACAGTGAACGCAAGCGACTGTTACGACTCTCCGGTTCACTTCAAATTTACGTTCTCAAGACCTACATGGCCGCAATCTTACCGTGCACAAATATCTTTTAGAAACTTTGTGAAAGATGCTATGTTTCCCTGAAATTTAAATTTTAGGGAAATTCCAACACAGTTAGCCCAATGCATTGATTACTCTCCATGTTCAAACTCACCTTCCAAAAGACATATTCCTCTCTTGACATTTTTCCTCTGTTTGATTTTTTAGTGATCATTTCTACCTCGGCTTCTCTCTGTCTCTAGCAATAGTACGAAGAGCCCAATAAGGATACTACACACTAAACCTTGGCAGAATTCTTCCGAGAGACTCATTTTTCGCGAGATCATATGATGCGGCGTCAGTCAGACAAACTACAGAAACACCGTGCAAGAAGGCGAAGAAGGGCAAAATTCCCAACAGCCGATTGGATAACCAAGAAATACACGTCATTTACTATTGTATTTTGGCGCTTGCGCAGCTTTCGAATGGAATAATTCTTGTGGATGTTCTACGCTTGAATGATTCAGATATGCAGATCAGTTTGTTGAACACTGTAACATTCGAGTTTTGCAAAAATCATTTAAAACTAAACCCATCAGAACACAGCTTTAATTACAAACTTCAAGGGGCCTCAACTTCTACATTTTGTTTTACGCTGTGGCTAAGTGGCCGGTAACCGGTCAAGTTGTTCAGAGCCACTGATCAGAAATATCGAGAATCCGACGACAGAAACAAAATTTCATATTTCACTTTTTTTAACCTAAAGCATCTTTGTGGTAAACTATTTTTAACAATCAATTTATAAGTTCCGCCGCTTTTTGGTTCTCCCAAAATTTACAAAAATTGATAAGTAGGCAAAAAACTCGCTTTAGATCCGTGGGAAACATGGAGAAATTATGTATCTTTAAGCTTTATGCTCCAGTCAGAGTAAACCCGCGCACCCCCTCGGCGGGACATAGCGGGGCATTCGACAAGCGCTTACCTCTAAAGTTGCAAAATGCCCCGCACCCCAAGGTCAGGTTTTTCCTCTTTCTGAAGCTAACGACCGAGCTCACATCCCCCGCTCTTGTTGAGTGGAAGACACAGGCTAATGTAAATGGTTCAAACTTTATTTGTCAAGTTACATACGCCATCGCATACAATGCTTTTCAAATGGTATGAAATGTTTGTGGTTTCTTTATAGTCTACTGTTAACATTTAAGAGAAATATTAAATTCTACATGCTAGCAGATGAGGGTTAAGTGTTAGTAGGTGCAGTTTAAACACGTAATTCAAAATTTGAACAAACACACTGTTTCATAGAATGAGAACACATTTAACTTTCCTGTTCCACCTTCTTGTTTCCACTGAAGACCTACTCCTGGCCAACCTTCAGTTGGCACTCATGGCAATACCAGTGTTCTGTAGGCTCTCTTGTGATTCCAACA
>BLAZ01000130.1:83770-86270 GCA_014633955.1 Acropora tenuis | reverse complement strand
GCAAAAAAACGTCTCTCAAAAAGATCTAATATTCGAAAAATGGCAACTTTTCCATCATGGCCAAAATTGGCCACAATGCAAAGCCTATAGCCTTTGCAAACAAAGGCAACAGCCCTTGCAAAATTGTCAGTTTGTCTCAAAAATTAAAATTCTCAAAAACATGTTAAAAAACACTCTAGAAGCGTTTTTTAGCTGTTCTGTGCAAAAAAACGGCTCTCAAAAACACATAATATTCGAAAAATGGCAACTTTTCCATCATGGCCAAAATTGGCCACAATGCAAAGACTATGGCCTTTGGAAAATTGTCAGTTTGGGTCAAAATTTAAAGTTCTCCAGAATATGCGAAAAAAGACTCCACAAGCGTTTTTAAGCTGTTCTGTGCAAAAAACAGCACTCAAAAACACGTAATATACGAAAAATGGCAACTTTTCCATCATGACCAAAAAAGGCTATAGCCTTTGCAAAATTTTCAGTTTGGGTGAAAATTTAAAATTCTCCGAAACATGCTTAAAAAACACTCTACAGGCGTTTTTAAGCTTTTCTGTGCAAAAAACGGCGCTAAAAAACACCTAATATTCGAAAAATGGCAACTTTTCCATCATGGTCAAAATTGACTACAATGCAAAGGCTATAGCTTTTGCAAAATTTTCAGTTTGGGTCAAAATTTAAAATTGTCCAAAACATGCTAAAAAACAATGTACAAGCGTTTTTAACCTGTTATGTACAAAATACGGCGCTCAAAAACACGTAATATTCGAAAAATGGCAACTTTTCCATAATGGCCAAAATTGGCCACAATGCAAAGGCTATAGCCTTTGCAAAATTGTCAGTTGGGGTCAAAATTTCAAATTCTCCAAAACACGCTAAAAAGGACTCTACAATCTTTTTTAAGCTGGTCTCTTGCTTTTGTGGACAAAGCTTTTCCCAGCATCCTTCCTCTGAGTTCTCTTTTCGTGCTCTTTTTTTCTCTCAAGCGTTTATTATTATTTCCTTAACTGACTGTGAATCACCACACCTTTCCAATACGTCACTTAGAGTTTTACACAATAATTTATGCTACCATTAACACTAACTAAGAAAGTTACTGTGTAAACGCGACACTTACAATGGTGTAATCACAGTGGAGATTCTTATGAACAAATAAAGTTACAATCTATTCTTAAAAGGAACTAATTACATTTTGCTACAACAATACATTGACGCTGAACAATTAACACTAACGGAACAAAGGTTCTAAAAACAGCTTACAAAACAAAGAAGAAAAAAGAATTCTGTGACACAGGGGTTGAAGTTTAAAGATCAAAATAATATGGAAAATTATTCTAGACGCACAGAGGAGATTTTTTATGGGAACAACAGCTCAAAAGCCACCAATTGTTCAAAAATTGACAATATTTTTAAGTGGCAGAAATGGCCATTTGGCAAAGGCTATATTAAGGCGAAATGGGTACAATGTGTCAGTAATCAACTTATCGGCTTGTTTAAAATTGTATGGAAAATGATTCTAGACGCGCAGGGGAGATTTTTTATGGGAACAACTGCTCAAAAATCACCAATTGTTCAAAAAATTACCACATTTTTAATTTTAATTTGGTGGCAGAAATGGCCAATTGGCAAAAGCTATAATAAGGCGAAGTGGACACAATGTATTAGTAATCAACTTATCAACTTGTTTAAGGAACTGGCCCAGAGAAACGCTTTAGACAACGACTTGTATTTGTTTGACCCTATACGGATAATTTTTTTACCAATATGGTAAGAATTTAGTTCTAAGGAAACTGTGCATGCAAATTCTTATAAATGGACTGTAAGTCTCATCCACATGTTTAAGGAACAGGCTGGAGTCATCGCATGGTATTTATTTGACCTCAGGTGGATAACTTTTTTTTTGAAATTGTGCATGCGCCAACAAAATACCAACAGGGCAGTACCTCTGGACGCGGTGCCAGAGCGTCGTACCGAACGATGTTCCTCGAGATTTGATCGCTTATGTTTCAGATACCTGTCGCCAGGCAGTGAGGGAGAGAGATGTTGGCCCCTCTACCATACGTGACAGATCTCTTTTGTTCCCTCAGACCAATTCATAACTAGTACCAATTACAATATATATAGAACAATGTTCTAGTTATTTCTTCCATGTGGTATTTTGCTGTAGGTCTTGATGCGGTGCCCATTGACAACTGAGCATGCACTCCTTTGAAAAACCTCATTTCGAAGTTCAATTCCATTATTGATGTCTTCTTGCGTTCCATACGGTACATGCTGATGCATACAGACACAAATTAGATGGCATTTACCCATGCGCATTTTCTGTTCAAACGAAATGGTCTCTTATCTCGTGTAGTGCCGAGAAATTTTTGTTACTTTTTTTTTCTGTTTTTTTCGTTTCCAAAGCAAAGATTTGTGCTTGTAATTTCAAGCTCTTCTTTCTTTTAGACATATGGTTGAAAGAGGATGGAGTTAACTCTGTTTGGTCTCTATCTCGTTTCAGCATTAAATT
>BLAZ01000130.1:25000-30000 GCA_014633955.1 Acropora tenuis | reverse complement strand
GGAAGGGAGACCTTATCTCAAAGTTTGCTTTACTAACAAGTCGTGCATGTGCAGGCATGAATAATGAAGGTAATTGTACAATCACCTAACTCTGAAATTTTGAGCTATTTAACCTTGGTAGAGTCTTAACTTTATTACTTTGTTTTAAGAGATACTCATTGGCCCCGTTTTGCCACCAAATTAACTGTCTGGTTTTACGGCTAATATTTCCCTGATTATCAAAAACCACCAGGGCTTGACTGAGAGCGAGAAATCAACTAACAGGTCATATTGACAAGTTACTATTCAAACAAGCTAGATTGTCTTTGAACCCGGGATATTGACGAAAATCATAAGGCGAGCCACCTCCACCATCAACCCAGAGCTACGTAGTCCAACCTCTCTAGAATTGATGAAGTGCGATTTCGTTGTTCACCTTGATAACTGAGTTGAGGAACTCCAGATATCGGGGCCAGAGACATAAAGGCAGTTCGTCTGTTTTAGTTCACCACGGATTTATCCTTTGGCGTGCTCACCTCTTGGAATCTTTGTGATCTCGAATGCACCGTTAATTTCCTTCAACGATCGTAAGTGGCCCGCAACGCTGTAAGTCAATTTGCTTTACTTTACACTTAAACGTAGACTTAAGGTTCCAAATTTCGCTGAAAATATGACATCAATATCAATCAAGTCATGATAAAGCGAGATCGTTACAGTATCGGTACTTGTGTATTTTCGTGCGCGCAATTTGCAACTTTTTGAAGCTCTAAACGAACGAGAACACCTTCAACTAGAATTCTAGATTATCTTTGATTTGATTCATGTTGGCACTATGTACTCATGCTACGAATTCATGTGAAGAAAAATTTGAGGTTACGCTTAAATATTTCAAAGTGTACCTTGTACCTCGTCTCCTTATATATAATTCTTCGCTTCAGTATTCGGTCAACCCTCAAATGCAGTCAAAAAAGGACTAATTCTTATCGCGTCGGTGAGCCTTTTTACGTTGAGCAGACGAACATCTTAAATAGGTTATACCTCGATTGAGAGTACCCTGGAAACGAGTGACGCTTAGTTCCTTCTTCATTTTCCTTGTGAATGTCTCATCCTCCTCCTCAAACCCCCCACGGTCGGAAATTTCCACTTTTGCTTATTTTAAAAAATCGATTCATGATAAAATTTAATGCACCTCGAAGCTTCGACCTGACAACTACTTGCCAGATGGAGTTTGAAAAGATCGATATCATGCGTGCACGCATGCATGTTCATATCCCTCACCTCATTGGAAAGACTCACACACTCGAGTATATGATTAGTGCTCTTTACATAGAGGGGTCTTTGTTTGTTGTATTTCGTTATGGCGTCCATTTCAAGTAAGTTGAACCTGTGCGCTGAAACCGGTTGTTATTAAGACTTACAACATTAAGAGACTAGGCTCCAAAGTTTGACTTTGCTAACCTGCTGGATAATATGAACAATGCTACTGACCATGATTGCGTGACGTCATTTCGACGGCTAGTTTAAGATACAGCAAATAGGCCACTTCGGAAAATACCATAATACTCTTTGTTTGTCCTTCCAAATTTTGCATAAGCATTGTTTCCAGTTTCTCTTAGCACTTACAATGCTTCCAAGAGAAAACAAAAACAATGCTTATGCAAAATTTGGGAGGGACAAACAAAGAGTATTCTGGTATTTTCCGAAATGGCCTATTAAGCGATAATCACCAACTGGTACAATTATGAATGACAATTGTGGAGATTTCTGATGTCTAAACACGAGGTAAAAGTGTGTATTAACTATCGAATATCTTGTTTTCTCTCAAGAGGTGGTATGCTCGGCATCTAGGCGGCAACCTTAAAATATTGGTGTGTACTGATGGTTTACAAGCTAGTAATAATTATTCGAACGCAATTAAGCCTAAAAACTAAAGTGAGCTGTCACGTACAAAATTGTGCATTAATTCTGTCTAACTGCTGAACTGAAGCCTTATCTTGATGACCTTAGTGCAATTAAGGACATAAATTGCATCAAGTGGGTATAAACCTTAATTATCGCAAAGTGTCAGCGGTAAGTTACTAAAAGCATTCACCGATAGAATCGAGGCAGCCACGGATAACCCACAGCGTGGGCAAGAAGCTTTGTCTTTCTTCTATGTCTTACGTTCAGCCCTATACTCCCTAATTCTACCTCTTATCACCTGGACCAGAATTATTTGAATATCTAGACTGAGACAGTTGTGTGCTTAGTTTCCAAGCTATACTGATTGGATTGAAGAGAAGCTGGGGTGATCTTACACGATGCTATCATATCCTGCTGTTTTCTACATCCCTCGGTAATAGACCCAGTGGCGTCTACATTCTCACCAGTTCGGCAAATTTTCCACCAGGTTGCCCCTATCTGTCAGGTCACTGTTCTGCCCTAATGATATATGCTGTGTTTGTAAAAGTACCACCGCGGAAACCACAAACCGGCCGGGTAAAATAAAAAATTTCTCCATTTACTGGGGTGGCTAAATTTCACTGAGTGATGCGAAAAAAATCCACTAGGTCGGGATTCGCTAGATCAGTTACAGAGTGACGTTCTTCTAGTCTCAGTCATAACAGGATTACCTTCAGCCTCACTCCTGTTCAAAGGTCTGGCAACTAAGTATAGCCGGATAAAGCTTGACGAGGTGTGACATTGCATCTTCGAAAAAGTGAGAATGCCATTGAAAAATTAAATCAATTTATATAAAGTGCATACGAAACTCAAGATCATATGCCAGAGGATTTGAAAGAAGAAAGACTCTAACCTCCAAAAACCAGCCAAAGAAAGAGCCGAAAAAGACTGAAGATCGCCGAATTTGTTACCATGTGGAATTTTTTTAACCCACAGATGGCGGTAGTTACACGAAACACGGAGAGGAAAGTGAAAAACCTTGAAGAGCAACTCAAATACATGGCCGTGGACATGCGCCTCTTTTCTCTGACGTTGCGCTCTCTTTATGTACAAAACGCAGTTTAGAAAACTTCGCGATGACACGAAAAATGACGCCATGGTGTACCTCAAAGGCATTCTACCCGTCTCCACCAAGTTTGTCTCATCTATAAGCGAGTTCTTCGAGTACTATGACGCACTGAACTACGAGGAATGGGGTGAAACTCTCCCAGACATCCTTCAAGAGACTTCGGGCTGCAAAGAGCTATGTGAAACCGTCCTCCAGATGCATGAAGACATCTTGGTACCACTCAAGAGGAGGGGTGACGAAGCTTTGGTCTTGGCGACCAAGTTTAAAGACCTTAAAGTGGATTATGAAAAAACGAAAAGGGAGCTAGAGCAAGCAGCAGAAACAAAGCGATCTTGGGCCTTTGGTCTTCTTTGGATTCCATTCGTAAACGTGATCGCATCGCCACTATTGCATGCCTCAGCGCATTCAGATATGGCAAATGCAGTGCATGGCCAAAGGACAACAGGCCAGCATACAAGAGGCCGCTTCAATGGCAGTTAGTGAAGCTCTCATTCCTGCTCTTGAGAATTTTATTAATTGGATAAAAAAGGCAGCAGGCTTTTTCGCCGCAATGGAGCAGGAATTCATGAAGTTTGAGAACAGAGCTTCGAATGCTGTTGATCATCCAAAGAAGCTTCATTACATGGTGATGAAAAAGGAAGCCTGCAGAGATATGAAATCAACTTGCCAAATCTTCTATGCAGTCCTCCCAGATGTGAGGATCGATTTCCTGGCCATTCCGACCGAGGGAACCGACCAGAATTATATAGACCAATGGCTGGAGAAACAGCAAAAAACAATCCGAGAGAACTGCCGCGCCCCGGGTCTTGCTGGAAAGATACTGAAGGCTATTATGAAATGAAAATGACACCGATATTCTAAGCTTAGTGTCCAATGCTTCCTTGATTGAGAGTTTTTCATATTGTTTTAACCCGTTGGTGGATCGGTGAGCTAAAAGGGTTATGAAACATTTTTGTGTTTGATTGACTGTTTGAACTACTGATGACTTGCAGAAAGGAAAAAAAAATTTTAAAAATGAAAGCAGGCTACTTTTCACCGATTTCGTTTTTTAGTAAGTCTTACTGTTCGTGTATTTTTCAAAATGATTGAGCTTAAACAACGTGGCATTTACTGACAGTAAACATTGTCATAAAAAAGAGTGTTGATTGATAACACTTTAATCAAAGTAATGTATTGTGTAGATTGATGTATTTTGTTAGCGAAACTATTAAAAAGCAGCACTTATTTCCACAGCACGAGAGCGTTTGTTTGTTTTCGACTTTGGGGAATAATTACTATTACAACTATGATGACGTGCATTATTAGTTGCTGTCGGCATTTTGCGTCTGTCCACGAACACGAGAGACGAGCAGGTAAAGCTGGGCACAAATCTAGGTTTTAGGCACAACTCCGAAGATTTAATAACAAGATTCATAGCAATAGACAGGAGCTGATGGGCTCCTGCAATAGATTATTAAAGATTTACAAGCGAGTATCAAAGGTGGGACGACTAAGCCAGAAACATGAGGATTTTCTAGTCTGTTCTTCGAAACGATATCTAATACATCAGAAAGTGTGATTTCTGGTCCTTTCAACTCTCTATATAACCGACTAGAACTCTATTGTACGTATTTCAAACCCGGCGATCTTGCTTCCATTGTACACATATAGGCTATTGGTACTCGTGGTCTTAGCAGAAAGAGAAAACAAACGAACAAACAAAACAAACTGAACATGTTATATGTACGTGAACCACGATATTTACCTTTCTAACTAACAACACGTTTTCCGACGTTTCTGTCTTAACTACTTGAAGAGGCTGGTATCACCTGAGCATGTACAGTTTAGCATGCGAAAGTTACGTGTTCTGTGGGCCATGAGAAATAACCGCTATTACAATTTACCTTGCAGGCAAACCTTCTCGTTTTGTTTAAGGCTGCATGCAGACGAAGCTTATGGGTCAATGCAAAAGAAAATGACCCTTTAGCCTCGTTTACGGGTAAAAACCGATTAAAACTGTGATGACAGCTAT
>BLAZ01000130.1:0-2500 GCA_014633955.1 Acropora tenuis | reverse complement strand
AGTAGATTTATAAATAGAACAGTTCCCTGAGGAGGTTTCGCGGGCTAATAGAGGAAAGAACCAATGAAAATAGAGAAATGACAGCAGGCAGCAGGCGCGTTCAAGCGCACTACAAAAGAAAATGGTTCTATTTATAACTCTACTCGGGAAAAGGTTGACTTAAGAAATGAATGGAGATGGAAGCTCCATCTGATGGGCCCCTGCCGTTGTCCATATTTTGGAGAATTGTGCTAACAATATCAAGTATAGCATGCTGAGTACTGTGTTTACTGCGAAACCGTATTGCTGATCATAGAGAATGTTGCAATCTTTGCCGGACAAACTTAGTAAGTCTGGAGTACATAAGTTTTTCGAAAATCCTGTTATAAATCGAGAGCAGTGGAATAGGGCGGTGGTTTTCCGGCAGTGAGTCATGTTCATCCTTAAATATCGGAATAATCTTAGCACGTTTTAGGTTAGATGGAACCCTTAGCTTATACCAGAGCAACTCCAGCTGAATTTGGCTACCCTATACTAGAGCCCACTTCCTTTCTCGAAGTAAAAAATTGTCCACCTTTTTTGTAGTCACAAAGAAGTCCTAAGTGAGTCCTATTTTTGGACATGGTTTTTCGATTTTTAAGCCCCTATTCAAAACATTCGCGTCGTAGGTTCCATGCTAAGCAATGCCAAGCACGCATTGTACGCATTCAAGTTTTCAAGAACAATAAATTGCTTAATTTTAACCAGTTCCGTCTCGGAATCCCGATCTTCGACAGTTAGTAACATCCAGTATTGTTTTATGATTGCCACCTATCGACACTGTGGAGGCTAAGTTGCGTAAATTTAAACTTTAACGATTTGATTTTTTTTTATATTTTTGAGTGGCAATTCCGGGTCAGTTTGTGAAAAATGATATCCAAACGCTCTGATTTATGTACCCTACCCTAGAGTTAACTCATTGAAAACCATACCCTTCACAGCGGCACATACCTATATAGCCCATAATGTGGCAGTACCCCACCCCCCCTTCCAGGGAATGCTACTCTTACCACCAGGACTGTAATTATTTGAATATCTTGAAGGGCGAACCAAGGAGTTGTGTGTTTAGTTGCCAAGCCACTGGACTGAAGGGAGGCTTGGTTAACTTACTATGATGCAATCAGATCATGCTGTCTTCTGGTCTCAATCGTCACTTTCAACCTCAATCTTTTTCAAAGGTTTGACAACTCAGTACACAACTTTTAAAAGGTCTATCGGATAGAGCATTGATAAAGAGTGACGAAGTGTGACATTGGATCTTCGAAAAAGTGAGAGTCATGATTGAAAACTTAAATCAATTTAAGGAACATCCAAAACTCAAGCTCACCTGTTAGAAAACTCGAAAGAAGAAAAAAAACAAAATATTTTTTAAAAAAGGAACAAAAAATGCACAAAAACCTAGCTCAATTTGCATATACAGTTAACTGAACTCGCTTCTCACTCGACTACCCTCCCTTAAAGAGGACCTCCAAAAAAAACAACAGAAAATAACCCTGAAGCTCGCCATTCGTTACAATGTGGATTTTTTTTAACCCACAGATGGCGGTACTTAAACGGAACACAGACAGAGAAGTTAAGACATTCGATGAGAACCTCAAAGAGATGGCCGTGGACATGCGCATCTTTTCTCTGACGTTGCGCTCTCTTTATGTTCAAAACGTAGTTGGTACGAATGAGAAAACTGCCAAGGAATTTAGAAGACTTCGCGATGACACGAGAAATGACGCCATGGTGTACCTCATATGTATTCTACCGGTCTCTACCAAGTTTGTCTCATCTATAAGCGAGTACTTTGAGTACTATGACGCACTGAACTACGAGGGATGGTGTGAAATGCTCCCAGACATCCTCCAAGAGGCTACGGGCTACAAGGAGCTATGTGGCACCGTCCTCCAGATGTATGAAGATATCCTGGTACCCCTCAAGAAGAGGTTTGACGAAGCTTTGGTCTTGGCGACCAAGTTTAAAGACCTTAAAGAGGAATTCGAAAAAAAGAAAACGCAGCTAGAGCAAGGAGCAGAAAATAAACGAATGTGGGCGTTTGATCCCTGTGCAGGAGCACTGTTGGGTGCCTCCGCAGTTTCAGATATGGAAAATGCAGTGGCCAAAAGACAAGAGACTGCTTCCATGGCAGTTAGTGAAGCTCTCATTCCTGCTCTTGAGAACTTTATTAATGGAATAAAAAAGGCAGCAGTCTTTTTCTCCGTAATGGAGCAGGAATTGATGAAGTTTGAGAACAAAGCTTCCAATGCTGTTCATGATCCAAAGAAGCTTCACTACATGGTGATGAAAAAGGAAGCCAGAGATATGAAATCAACTTGCCAAATCTTCTATGTAGTCCTCCCAGATGTGAGAACAGATTTCCTGGCTATTCCAATCGAGGGAACTCACCAGAATTATGTATACAAATGGCTCGGGAAACAGGAGAAAACAATCCGAGAAAAGTGCAGCGTCCCGGGTCTTGCTGGAAAGATACTGAAGG
>BLAZ01000129.1:2863074-2868074 GCA_014633955.1 Acropora tenuis | reverse complement strand
ATGAACATGAAGCCAAGTTTTTGGCGGCTCTCTGTCGTTATCTAATCCTACAAGGCTACGACAGGGAGAGAATCACGGTGCTTACAGCTTACACTGGGCAGCTTATCCAGCTAAAGAAAGAAATGCCCAAAGACTTCTTCCGTGGAGTGCGAGTCTGCGCGGTGGATAACTTCCAAGGTGAAGAAAACGATATCATTCTGTTGTCACTTGTTCGAAGCAACGAAGAGGGCAAAATTGGCTTCCTTCAGACAGATAATCGAGTGTGTGTGGCATTGTCGCGAGCAAAGATGGGCTTTTTCTGCATCGGCAACATCAGCCTTTTGAAGGAAAAGAGCACATTGTGGAGCAGAATTATCGAAGACTTGGAGGAGAGAGGAAATGTTGGGAAAGCTTTGACACTCACTTGTCAGAATCATCCGAGGAACGTGATCCAGGCAGCACGTGTAGAAGACTTCAGACAGGCACCCGAGGGAGGATGTTCCGTGCCTTGTAACACGCGACTAGAGTGCGGTCACGTTTGTGAAATGGCGTGTCATCCAACTGACCCAGAACACAAAGAATACAAATGTAAAAAGCCGTGCACCAGGGTTCTCTGCAAGCTCAATCACAAGTGTGAAAAGAGATGCTTTCAAGAATGCGGTCCTTGCTTAATACCAGTGAAAAAGTTCCTCAATTGTGGCCATCAGCAGATGGTTCCCTGTTCATACAACCCTTCTGAAGTGAAATGTGTGTCACCATGCCCTAAGATCTTAAGATGCGGTCATCAATGTCAAAATTTGTGTTCCGAAGATTGTACTGTTAAGTGTGTCAACATCACGAAGAAAACCTGGCCCTGTGGACACGTGAACGACGTAAAATGTCACGTGAGTCCTCTGGAGACCCCTTGCAATGCGCCGTGTGGTGTGAATTTGAAGTGTGGTCACCCTTGTTCTGGTAAGTCTACATTATGGTTGTTCAATTGACTAAAGCACGTCTTAGTGGCGTTTTCTTGATTCTCGAGCTTTTTGGAGGTGATCAAAATCCTTGGTATTAGAAACGTGCATAGTTGACCTAAATATTGTCAATTATTCGTTTTAATTAGAGGTCAAAGTTGACATGATCATCCGTAGTTGTTAGCGCTACTTAAGAAGTAGTGAAATTAAGGCCTAAAAAATGGGATTTGAAGCCTGTCCTTTGCGATACCGGTTGCAGTGTTCCACCATTTCAGTTATCAGGTCAACTGGGAGGTGGTCATTGTTTGATTTTCATGGGTTAGTACTGGTTAGATTATCATTGAGTCTAAGAAACAACAGTTGCAGCAGAAAATCCACAAATCAATGATATGATTGGTTAAATGAGGAAATGTACTCGTCGTGTGCCACATGCTTTTTACTCCATAAACTCCTGTCTCCCCACCCCGCCCTTCCCAAGGCTTGATATTAAGATTTAAGTATTTCGAAACATAACGAAGAACGGCACTCAACTTGTAGAGATTATTTATGGATTCTGGACCTACAAGGCGCAATCTGAATATGAGTTGTGTATTATATTTCGGTGATATCAGTGTGCCTGCATTCATCTCTGCATTGATATGCGCCTTTCAAAGTCTTAAATCCTTTAACTTGAATTTTCTTTAGGTACATGCAGTGCATGCTTACGAGGTCGCGTCCACATGCCATGCCGATCTCGCTGTGCCCGCCCCTTATTTTGTGGTCACGCCTGCTCCGAGCCTTGCACCAAAAACTGTCCACCTTGCAAGGAGCCCTGCGGTAACTACTGTACACACAGTGAATGCAAGATGACATGCGGCGAGCCTTGCAAACCATGTAAAGAGCCATGCAGCTGGAAATGTGAGCATTACAAATGCACCAAATTATGCTACCAAACTTGCAATCGTGTGCGTTGTAATCATCCGTGCAGAAAAATCCTCTCTTGCAATCATCAGTGCATTGGTTTGTGCGGAGAGAAATGCCCAGAGAAATGCAGAGTGTGTCACAAAGACGAGGTCACGGAGATTTTCTTCGGGACTGAAGAAGACGAAAATGCACGGTTCGTGGAACTTGCCGACTGTGGTCATTTGTTTGAAGTAGAAATGATGGATCAATGGATGGACCAAGCACAGGAAAGAAGTGATGGAAAAGCTGTTGATGTGCAATTAAAGCGCTGCCCAAAGTGCTCGACTCCAATTCGCACCAGCCTGCGGTACGGGAACATTATTAAAAAGATCCTTGCTGATTTCGAAATGATAAAGAAGAAAATATTGCTGGGAAAAGAGCAACGCAAAATTGTTGAAAGCAGACTAAGATTGGGGGTGCAAAAGATAAGGAAATTTGACGACGACCGCGAGAAACTCACAAGGGTACTCCAACATGCCAGCCTCACAGATGAACAAGTGAATGTTTACGAGAACCAGATCAGCTTTTTGTGTTTCCTTCAGGAGCTCATGGAGAAGATAGAGGAATGCACCCAGGGTGACGGAAAAACGAGACATCAAGATCTGTTTGTCGTATTGGCCACAAAACACGATCTAAGAAACCTAGTGGAGGAACTCCGAAAGCGAGTTATGAAAACGCGAGCTCGATTCAGTGACCAAGAGTTGGAGGAACTCAATGAAGAGATGTATCGAACACAGCTGGCTGTTGATTTCAAGTTGCTGAATATGCAGATCGAAGATAAGCGTATCGTTTTGAATACTTTAGATTCCTGGTCACTTAAAGAAGTGCAGCTAAAACTGGATTCCGAAAAGCCAATTGGTAAGAAAACAAAGTTATTTGTCAAGAAAACGACGAAATTAGCTGCACACTAAAATTTTCGTGATGTCTCCCATTGAGTATAAGCGTGAATTACAAATTATAGCAACAAACTGAAAACAATTATTAGGAATGTGTTTTGATTAGGGTTGTCACAAATGTTCTCAAGAGGCGATGATCAAGGGCGGCGTTGCGACCTGTTTATCGGGATCATGAGGTACCGTGAAAACTTCTGCGAGGTACTGATGGTACGAATCCCTTTCGCGAGGATCCTTTCTCCATTCCGAATGTAAAACCCCACTTCAGCTCTTTCATTCACCCCAAATTCTGTTGCGCATTGCAATGGGGCCAACTGCCGCGGGTTTTTCTGCTGCCGGTTGGATTTCCATCCATGTGATACATTTGAATTGCAATGTGAGTGGAGCGCCATAGGGAATTGTCTTCCATTCTGTTTTAATTGTAAATCTTTTTCTTTGTAGGAAAAAGTGACCGAGATCGTTACAACGATCGCATAAAGAATATCAGGACTCGCCACGATCTCAATGTATTTTATCAACAAGTCACCAGACAAGAAAAAGATCTGATTGTCAAAGCTATGGGATTATCGCAAGGCCATTGGTTTAAGTGTCCGAAAGGTAAGCATAAGGGAAAACATTTTTTTTCCGAACGTATTTCATGTTTTAGCCGAACACGCCAGTGTATAGGTAATTCCAAAGGAACATGCTTCAGGGCTCATTTAGTTTTGGTTTCAGCTATTTTTTAACCATCATGTTCGAAAAAATTAGTTTTTGTTTAAGGCGGACAAATTTCCGAACTGTAATAATAGGGGAAAATGAAGATAACCTTAAACCTCTAGGTTGCAACTTTTTTGTTTTGTTCGAAGAAATGACGCAAAGACAGAGGGAAAAATCCATTTAGAATATAGACGGGCCTTATAACACAGCAAACGAGTTGGTGAGGGTCAAGCTTACACCGTAGGGCGATTAAAAAGCTGGCGTTTTGAGCGTCAGCTCTGAGACAGCGGTTAACACTCGACTCCGTCATCTTTGTAAAGGAAAAGGAAAAGGAAAAGGAAAAGGAAAGAAACTTTATTTAAGTGTCAAGGTTATTTACATTTAAGGCAGACTAATTGGGGAAACTGTAAAATGAAATTGATTCAAATACACTTAATCAAATGCAGGTTTTTGAGGAGAGGGGAAAACGGGAGTACCCGGGGTGAAAACCTCTCAGAGCAGAGAAGAGAACCAACAAACTCAAGCCACATATGACGCCGAGTCTGGGAATCGAACCCAGGCCACTATGGTGGAAGGCGAGTGCTCTTACCACTACGCCACCACTGCTCTCCTTGCCATGTTCTTACAGTAGTAATTTGACCCTGATCAACTCGATTGATACCAAAATTTCGTGTCTGACTTCCCTACTGACATGGCACCACAGTTCCTTTAGAAACTAAACGATCATTTATTTGTATTGGGAAAGCAATTGACACGTTATTTCAAGCCCACTGCGCGTGGGTACATGTTAACGAAATCTGTCCTTTCGATTCCAGGGCATATCTACTGCATCACGGAGTGCGGTGGAGCTATGGAAGAAGGCCGCTGTCCAGAATGCAACTCAGCCATAGGGGGTCTTAATCATCAATTGAGACACGACAATCAACTGGCAAGTGAAATGGATGGGGCACGCTACGCAGCGTTCTCTGACTTAGCCAATCTTCGCAACTTCGACCCGCTTGACTTTCAATAATAGGGAGCTCATAAGCAAGAACCAGAAAAAATAGTATTTTAAAATAAGGTTTTTTTTTTACCAATCGCTTTAGGGACACAACTAGCAATGAGCGAAAAAGGAAAACGTTTGGGAACGAGGAAAATAAGTGAAGTAGACATCGATGGTTTCTGTCGAGGATTTATCTTGCAAACCGGGACCTTTAATTTCACCTTATTGCAATCATTTATCGTTTATTACCAGTTGTTCGAGTTGAATACAGCACTTCCCTAAGCTGGTTTGAACACTGAAGGAGAGAAAATTGGAGGCACATATCATGGGGTATTCGCATCCTCCTCAGAGCGTCAAATCTTTGATCGTTTCGCCTCCTTGCTAGGACGTGAGTGACAATGAAATGTAGGCACGTATGGGGTGTGCAGAACCTATTGTTTCGGTTCTGTAGTATTTGTCGACGTTCCGTTACGTCATAGTAAACTGAAATAACATGGGCGCATTTAGACTCAGGTATTGTGTCTAGTAGCCCAGTTAAGCTACATTTGGGTTGTT
>BLAZ01000129.1:2855574-2858074 GCA_014633955.1 Acropora tenuis | reverse complement strand
GCCAATGGTTCAAAGCTGTTCATGCCTAGTTTAGTGGGAAAATCCCGCAATTGATTGGTTACTCGAACGTTTGCACGTTATAATACGGCCTGCAACAGACTGGACTTTCCTAGCTGTATTTGGCACTGAAACGTAGGGATATGGGGGGCGGGGGGCGGCTGCCCTCGCTCCGCTTGGCCGCCACGCTTGGCTGCCAATGGAAGATAGCACGCATTTTCTGAACAAAGCCAACGTTGTTCATTGACTTGGAAAACCAACATGGAGAGAGTATTAAATCGAGGGATCAATAATCTGGTTAGCGGATCATTGATACTGCACTACAAACTGAGCTGGTTACACAGAGCTACTAAAACAATCCGTTGCGCGAATACTCTTCAACGAATTTATTTCGTGCATCCCGAAGCATAATTATTAATGTATTGGTCGTCACTTGCAATCAAGGGGAAAATTGGTCGTGCTAAACTTAGCCGCAGTATAAATGAAAAAGCACTTCATTGTAAACACCGACAAAGAAAATTCCTATACGGTCTCTAGGTGGAATTTATGCTTTACCATAAGTGCTTATTCTTCGAACTTTTCATGCATTTATAGTTTATTGGCCTAATCTTGCCGCGTCGATTTTTTTATAATAAAAATACTGATAGAAGCAAATATTATAAACAAAGGATTGAAGAATTTCAATCGCGAGAAGCACAAAATGTGGCGTTAGTTTGTACCATGTGCTAGCGTAAACGTTGTCATGTGAAAACAAACATTTGCACATGCAATCTGACCTAAAAACATTTTGTTCGCTTCACTTACAATGTTGACCCAATTGATATGAATGTTGTTTTTTCACATTGTATTCCGTCAAACCTTAGGTTTGGTAATTTCACGATGCAGTCTTGCAAAGGACGGGAAAGAAATAAACCAAAATGCGCCAGTGGAAGCAAGACATTTTTTATGTTGTTTCGTCGTTTTTTGAATTAGAAGTTCACTACACAATTTCATACGGCGCAAACAACGCTGACATTTAGAGCAAAAATCGCGAGAATTATTCAAACATTTATTACAGTGTGCAGCCGAAAAATGTTTCTCTATCAAAGGTGAATGTTTGATTCAACGGTTTTGTCTAAAACATCATGTGCGGTCAAGCACATAGATTCCGCCCACTATCCTGTTAATTGGGAAAAGGCAGCCATTTGATTTATTCAATTGACGTCAAAAAGTCTCTAATAAGTGAGAATTTTAAAGAAGGTTCTACAAATCAACCACATCACTCCCGAAAGAATGTAGAAACGTTCTACTTTATTTCATTAAGTTGAATAATTCTTCAAATTATAAAGGTAGCGTAAAACCATGTCATTGTTACTTACACTTCAATTTCACAATTCAACAAAAATTGTCTCTCACAGAGGTTAAATTATTTTTAAGGCAGGCAAATACCCAACCGAATTCATTCACTATAAACAGTGTGTTAATTACACAGGGAGAACCAATTATCTTTCAACTAATTTGAATAAATAATTGGGTTTTACGATTGACACTCCCCTTAAAAGGGCGTTACATAGAAGGTGACAAAAAGAGTACAATGGAAGTAAATTTTTCATTGGCTGGCGGAGTTGTGAAAAAACGCATTGTTGCCAATGATTGAGTAGTCAATATCATTAGTAAGCAGGGGATGCTAAAAGGCTGCACCCGGGAGGTTGTGCTCATTGCATCTCTAAAACTCGACGATTTCGATCGGCTGAAAATCAAATCTCTTCAACAATTAAGTTACGAAACTGAGATCAAAAAGCCTCTTGGATCCGAGTTTGAGTAAAGGTATGTTGTTTTAATATCTCCATATCAGTTTGTTCAATCACCTAATATCAAATTTAGTTTTTTGTCATAATTTCAACGAACGATTTGCAAAACTGACTCGGTAGGCAAGCGTCCAAGTTGGCACGAATCTTTTCAGCTCAACCCTAAAATAGTTTCATTACAACTATTTATGAATACAAATCGCATGGTAGCTACTTCACAACCTCTACCCCGGAAACAGTTAGCCACGCTTCTTCTGAAACAGTTTAGTTAATGCTTTCTGAGGTCGAGCTGTGGAGCTCTGCGACTTAAGCGGATTGAAAACATTTCCTGTAATTCATTTTCGTTTTGTTCATTCCAGTATTCAAAGGTATTTAAATAAAGGACAACTGAGTGCGGGAAACAAATAATTGTGATCCGGCTTTGTTACTAATCTGATCACTGTATTTGGCGTAACATTTCCGTGTGTTCACCTCTTAACAAGCACGTTAGTTTCTTTACTTTTATAGTGTCATGCTGTTCTTAAATTTGCACTTTTCAGTGGAATCTTTTCATTGTTTAAACTGGAAATTTCTTAAAGTAGAATTTTTAGTCAACGAAGCGATGAATAGTCAAACTACCTTTAAACAGCAGGCTCTTTGTTTAAGCTGATGTGACACTACGTAGTCAAGCGCATAATAGTGCCACCTATGAAGTCATATATGGTGACTCATTTGCA
>BLAZ01000129.1:2820574-2825574 GCA_014633955.1 Acropora tenuis | reverse complement strand
ACAATTGCGCGTGCGCTCTTGTAGAAACACCCATTTCAAGGTTCAAAGCTATTATTCAAGTCACGTTCTATACCATAGGGATGGCATTTACGCATGCGTATTTGCTGAGCAAAAGAAATATTTCTTTTGCTCAGCAAAAACTCATGTGTAAAGTAGCCCATAAAGAATACGAAATGACTTATTTTTATCCTATTACGTGAATTTTACTTATTTTCATTTATCTAGTGACAGAAAACTGTTTCGGATTCCCAGCTTCAAACTACTAGTGTATAGACTCATAGCAAAATAGGATCTGAAAAGACAATCCACAATTGAGTGCAGGGTACCAAAAACGCAGACAGCAAACAAAAAGACTTAAAAGACAGATCATATTATATTATTTGTCGACTCCAAAATCATCTCACATCATTTCCACACAAAACAGACTTGGAAAAATACCTAATATTCCAGAGAATGGAGAGAGTTTCAAGTTTCGAGGCCAACATAAGTTCAGTATTCTAGGACATTTTGCAAAGGGGTTACTAAGGCAAAAATGGCCAGTTGAGAAATAGCCGATTTGGGGGTGAATTTAGATGGATCAAACACATTGACACGGAAATCACATAGTCATAGATTGCAGTACCCACGGAGCCATTTTTCAGTCACGCATAACTTGAGACCGTCGGCACCGTGTTGTAAGGGCATATCAGAGAAATTTCACAAATTTCTGTCGTAAACAACTATTGTGAAGCGCCTAACTCGGGGAAAGCGAAAGAAGCGTATCACTCCGTTTACCGTCATCCCCTTTACAAAAGCCACACGCATTGAAAAGAAGTCCGGGAAAGAAAAGAGAACACTGTCCAGATCCGAATGGAAGAGTCGATAAACTGGGATCTTAGCCCGTGAACACAGGAAGTAAAGACACTTAACATTTGTTAGAACTGGTCGGTCGGATCAGTAAGTTCACAAATTGAACGTGTAGTCATTTCTGCCTACATGACTGAGAGGAGTTTTTGGCGTTACTGACCCCGCCCTCAGGAAGGATGACCAGTTTGGTGATAGACAGCTCTCTCAGTTCGGCAGAACTGACGTGTTCCATTCGCGGACTGGCTGATCCGATTGGTCAGTTCTGCATTTCTAACGAGTAGTAAGATCACTAGAGGATCCCGAGCTAAGCTCTTCGTCGCGGCGAACTAGTCAGGAAGTCCTGCTATGCAGGCGCAGTTCTCTCACTGAGTCCTTTTATAGTGAACATCAGCTTTCAGTTTTAGAAAGATGTCCCTCACAAAGCTTTATAACACCATCAGAGATCATGAAACGAAATTTTCATTAAGACAAGCCGTGAGTTCCATCACGTGTTTCATCATATGTGCGAAGTGAATGTCGAAGAAAGACATTTGTTGATTGGTTAATTTCAAATTATATCCAGTCCCCAAACTATTTGTCTTTTGGTGGTATTCTCCAAAGATGTGAAAAGTGGTCCCAGTCTAGACCAACTTTCACTGCTTGCCTTCTTGAAGAGCAAGGACAACGTGAATTTATAAGAGAAATGCTAAATTTAATGAAATTATCAAGCGTACGTGGTCTTATTTGAGGAAGAAAGTAACAATTTGACTTCCTATTGTTTGATGCAACTGTTTTCTCCTCTTGGTCACTGCCATACCAACCCACGCTAGTTTTTTTAGGTAAAATCAGAATGAAATAATTTACAAAACCATTTCTCTAAATTCAAATATTAGAATACACAATGAATGCTCAATTTTTTGTGTAAGGGCCTTCAAGGAAGAATCGAGAAGCATTGTGGCCAATCAAGATAATCAGTATCAAGGGGGTAGGGGAGAAGGATAAAAAGAAGGGAGACAATTGAAAAGATGGCTTGCTCACAATATCTCCCACCTCAGATTTGTCTTCTCCTTGGGAAGTAAGTGTTTCATCTGCCAGGCAAAAGAAGCTGAGCATGTGGTTTTGGTAGTTAATTCATACTCATCTTTGCTTTGGTATAGAGCAATCTGCAGACAAATGATAGAAGGTGCTCTATCGAGCAGAATGCCTATTGTTCTCACGATAGGGCATATCGTGACTGCTGAAAAGTTACTCAGAATATTTAAACCTTTCGATTCGTTAGTGGCGATTTTCAAAGGCGTGCCAGTAGTATTTTCACTAAGAATTAGCCTTTCAATGTCAATAAACGATCGTGTCGCAGATGATGTAAGGCTCGAGTGTTTTTCTAACACCGTGAAAGGGAAAGAAAAAAGACTGACATGGCTTCAGTCGCTAAACCTGAATCCGGACGAAAGACCGTCCATGGTTACTTATCAACTGTATATTATTAATTTCATCATCATTTCATTTTAATTTTGCATCAGTTTATCAGTACTTCGATGAGTTCGGTTCGAATGTGACTGACTGCTTATATCTGGTCAGTTGGCAAATGGTAGACTGTTCAAATTCTGATCAATGTGCATGATCCTCCCAGTTTTTCAGTGGTACTTGAGCAGTAGAGAGGAAGGCCTGAACGGGGGATTCAAACCCGGACCTTTGAGATGCCGTTGCTGTGCTCTACCAGTTGAGCTATCATGCAGGCCAACTGCGAGCTGCTCGTTTATGTAGGTCGATGATAAGGCTGTGGATTATAGATATAGATCTATATTGATGATTTTAATCATTACACGAATTTCATGTATTAAAATTATCTAATATAGAGATCTATATGTATTGTTGCTTAAAGGTTGGACAGCGCGATAAATTGCACCCTGTGTAATTTCAATAAAAAGTTGAATCTCTCAAACAGCAGCACGTCTTCCCGACGTCTTTTTTTGTTTTGTTTTGTACTCTTTAGCAATGAATTGACATACTGTGAATCCACGGATACTAAGTAAGCGCAGATTATCAGATAAGATTTAAACTTTTAAACTTTTATGGCTTCATGGTTATTTAAAATGGTAAGAGACTTTGAGGATATAAAGTAACAAAAAAAAAGTAAAGAAGTCGTAACTGAGCGAGGGAGAGAGCTGAAAGTTGAAATTTTTAACCCCCATGTTGAGGTGGGAGTTACAAAATCCACCTGTAATTTCTCCACAACGTGTCGGTGACGAACGGAAATATATGTCCCTTGAATGACAATTTTGATTGTCAGAATGATACGAATAGAAATTTAGATTTCGAGATTGAATACGGCATACAAACATTAGCATAAGAGGTATTGTAAACGGAAAAGTAAACGTGATACAATATTTGTTTAACTTGAAAGCTCTCCACTTTATCGCAGCATCTTTTAGTTGATTAGCACTACAATTTAAGTAGTTTTGAGAGCGGAGCCCAAACTGGGCAGTTATTATATCGTAACTGGGAGAGATCAGCGTCTAAAGGACTTCGTAAGTATCAATTTTTAGACAAGACTGCCTTTTTAATGCAGGAAATGAACTCTTCTCTCTTTTATTTCTATAAGAATTTACTCTATAAGAATATTGAAGCTGAAAACTGCGAAATTTTAAGATGATATGCTATAAGAATGTATCGGAGGCTTCTTCTTCCTTTTTCTTTTTTTTTTTTGCACGTTGAAGATCTGTAAAATACGATTAAATCTAGCCAGGCGAAAAAGGAGGGCGTACTTTTCTCTTCAAACTAAGAGAAACCGTAAGAATATTTCAGCCTCAAAGTGGCTGAAAGATAAGATTACTCCAGCCTGGGCCTGAAAAACACTATTCTCACAAAAAGAAAAGAGAGACTGTAAATTGTGCTACAGCATTTACATTGATTCACTTTTAAAAGAGGGCCAATCTAATTATTATAGGATTTATAAATGTAATTCAGGCTACATATTATTGTGCATGCTGTATTCATAGAGAAAGCGTTATTGTCTGTTTGTTTTAAAAATTGTGAGAGTCTTCAAAATTTATCTTTAAATGCGCTTTCTAGGAGTAAGGAATTTGTTGCTGCTTTTCTCGGAAAAAGATTTTGAAAAACGGCTCTGGCGTTGTCTTTTTTTCCTTATAATCTTGGTTATTAGACTTGGTTATTAGTTTTAAACATGGCAAGACTCGGTACTGTGTGCTTTCATGCATGTCTGGTTGCTCACCTACGGTTTGCCTTGGGTGAGTGTAAGGCTTACAGGGGGCAATAACCTACTTGAAAAAGTCGGAGGCAAACCTCCAAATCCCATCAAAATCTGACCTCGTGTCAATGATCTTCATTGGATTCCACGCCTAATAAAGGAAAATTAAGTTCGATTCCTTTGTTTTAAATTTTTTCTCTTATAATAATTCAGCTCTCTAAATTATCAATACGAGGTTGCTGAATGTTATCACAGTCCTTTCTTCCTATTTGAAGATGATTTTTTTTCCATTATTGTTTCTCCTTTTTTAAACATACATCACATTTTCTCTTGTTATGTTAATGTTGAAATCAAACAACTTAAGAGTGTTAATTGCATATGCCACTTCTTTCTGACGCCAAAGCCTTCTCGAGATCACAGATGTTGTAAAGGAAATTCATTTCCCATCACGAACAAAGGTTAACCACTCTGGCAAATACAAAAAGACATTTCTCTTATTTGCTGTTGTAAACTGTAAACCTACCAGTGACAAAGAAACGTAGTTAAGCTGCTTGACATTTTTTTTAAGGGAATTAACATTTCTCGTACCGAGACACTGCACTCAAGGTCCAACGAAAATTTTGCGACAGTGCATCGCCTTATGCTTATAGTAACTGCTCTTGAGAATTTAATAGATTACATATAAAATCTCGACTTGAAGTAAAGATATAGGCAACAGAATCAAACCAAATCGAACTGCAGCTGTGCTACGAGGGTGTGGCAAAAACAAACAATGCACGCTAATCAGCCTGAAAACTGGACGAATGTTAATGTTTCCAAAATAACTTTGATTATGCTTCGTGTACAAAAAACTTTCACTGTCCTTTGATTCTATACTAATTCTAAGCTATTTCTGTCACTCTTATTTTCTCGCCTTTAAGCCACAGAAAGTGTAAGGTTTTTGGCAATGAACCCAGGATGAAGCTTT
>BLAZ01000129.1:2813074-2815574 GCA_014633955.1 Acropora tenuis | reverse complement strand
AGCGACTGACAACCAGTCATCATTAAAGCACCAGCTAACAGTGTTAGCAGCTAAACTAAGTATGTCACAGGTCAAATTGAAACCCTGGCGAACCAATGGCAGGAGAGTTTTTGCTAAATAATTACAACTTTAAATGCATTTTTTCAATATAACACACTTAAATTGATGTAAAACACATTTTCTTTTCAGGATCAAACAACAATCCAAATAATGATGGAGAAGGAAGAGCGCGTAAGAAATAGAGTAAAATAATAAGCTCAATCAAATACTACGAAATCACATTAACAAACTAAGGGCAAAGTTTAGCCACTCAGATGGCCATGAATTATGTATCCAATCAAATTGACTATCAGTTTACAATGAGCTTGCAAGGGTGTGCATTTGAACTCGGACCATTCCCCTCTTCACTTCAGCCTTACAGTTTGCTAGCACTGATGTCCTTATCTTTAACTGGCAATCTGACAAGCGGTGTGCAGCTTCTTATCTTCACATTGATCTTTTCGATTTGTATGCCTTCCAGTAGTTCGTTTTCAATTAATATTCATTTTAAATTACTTGTATTTATGAAAGATTTCTTTTGCAAAGTGCTTATAAATCCTTCATCATCGGTCGAATTTAAGAAACTGTCTTTATTGCATAAGTTTTTACTCGAGTGTAAGTCGGCCATCTTCTTCACCAGAAAGTAGGAACTACTTTGCATAAACAAAGAGTTCAATTCTCACTGGACACGGGATTTGAGTTACGACCAGAAGTATGACCTCCAATTCGTTGCTTTTTCTTCCCTTTTCTTGAGGGCGAGGGGGGGGAGGGACATTGTGGGAACCAACAATTGGTTGTATTACAATCTCAAAGCAGGGTCGCGGTGTTCATTTTCTGACCGAAAACAAAAAAAAAATAAATAAACATTGCTCTTTCTTAGGATTATAGCCGATCCTATGAAAGGGAAGTATTTATCTTTTTTCTTTTTTTCGGTCGGAGCATACACACCAACTCTGCTTTGAAATGCAAAAGTCACTTCAAAACAACCAAGTAAGGATTGTGCATCGCGACCAGCGAGTTTCATTGGTAACTTTTTTTTCAGGTACGGATCGCACCAATGTATGCTGGGTAAAAGAAGGATGCAGCTCACTGAAACCCAAAGCTTGTTCCAGTTTGCCACTCGAAGTGGTTGATCACTTGGATAAGTTTGACGCTGCTAGCTTAAACCTTCACCTAAACAAGGGATGCTACACAAGATCAGGAAAATTACAGGCACAACTTGACAACGCCCCAGCCTCCTGCAACCCACCGTGCTTCCGCATCACGAAGCCTGGGGAGTACTGTTACATGAGCACGCGCAATAACAACTTCTCCAACCGACGTCATATGGGACAGATTACAGTGACCGCTGGACAGGTTACCTCGGCGTAACATCGCCTTTGAAAAAATATCGTAAAATTTTTAGGGGCTACCATTGTTGTATTTGATTCGTTGATGCAACTTTGTAGTGGATAAACAATGTAAGGTGGAATGCAATTTTACTCCCATGCAATAAAACACAGTCGGGTCAAAGTTGGGTTTGTTTCTTGCCTGTCATGCAACGCTGCCACTTTACATTCCAAACAACAGAGACAGAAGGGCCATAAAAAACGCACATGAACCCATAGGTAGGACTCTAACTGGAGTCAACCTTTTTCCAGATATATTTTTAGAGCAAGTCTGAATGGTCCTTTTACTCAGTGACAGTTCAATAACTAATCAAAGAGGAGCTATGACAATGGGTGGCTCAAGCTATAAAAATACGGTACTGTTTCTTTGCCATTATTAACGCTGGGTTTCTTTTGCCATGTGGGTATGATATTTTCTCTTCATTCTTCGTGGTATGCTTCTTTTATGACATCCTTTCATGATTTTGATGTGGACCGGAGGCCGCCTTTTCTCTAATTCTATCCCATCTCGTTTTCCATAATCCGCGCACCTTGGATCAACCACTAAGAGAAAAATAAAAGCGACGGTTCTTTTCCAAAAACAACAATACATTTAATTTCGCTATTCTGAATAATGCTGAAAGGACATGAGCCCCGGCACTTTGACCCTTTGTGACGTACTTATTCAGAGACACACATCATGAACTGCCAGATGTTGTTACCCTTTGCCGGATGAGTCCATACACACCGTCACGAGTATTATTTATGCGGATGTTCACGTGATCATAATTCCGTTGTGGATCACTATAAAGAATACATTTGTCGGTGAAATTCACATGACCTGGTCAATACCACTCTTCTCCCTATAGATCGTTTTCACTGTCACGCAATAAAAAAATAAATCAAAAACTATCCAGTGCAAAAAGCTACGAAATTGTGATGTTATAGAAGTCAACGAAATAAGACACTTGTCCAAGTTTTAGGCCTGTGCGTTTCCCCAAACTACAGATATTAGTCGAAATGTTTCGCAGAAATTTACAGAGCCCAGTATGAAAACGCCATAATGATGTACCTCCGTGGTACACCAATATGGC
>BLAZ01000129.1:2760325-2762825 GCA_014633955.1 Acropora tenuis | reverse complement strand
CTTAACCCTATTCTACATCGTGACTAGGACCGAGGAGAAATAGCTGTGAATGTGCGCTAAGAAAAGTTGCGCGCGCATTTCATTACCATACATACCGATCCTTTTTTGCCGATAAAGAGAACTGACGTTCTGTGTCCAATTTTCCAGGAAATCAAAATTAATACATTGTTACGAACTGTCCGTGCATTGCTGTAAAAACATCTGCAGGCTCTTTTAAAACGAAAAGCATCGGAGCCGCATTAACAGTATCTTTTGTAACTAACTGTAAACAGAAGCCATAAAATGTCGCAAGCTGGTCGCGTGGAGAGAGTTTCGTCAAAAGTGTAACGGAATAAAGTTTCCAATCTTAGCATTTTCTTTGCAATAGTAGTACTCAAACTTTCAGTTAAAGTCAAAAGCTAGCTGATGGAACTTGTTGACGTTCTATCTGGGGAAAAACATTTGAGAAATGTCGAAAGCGATCATAAAGAGTCGGTGAGTTACAAGTAATGTTACATCTCGGAAGGGCTTGAATGAGGAAAATAAGCGTGCACCTGACTGTTTGACAAAACAAACGGCAAGCTTGTTTTCAAATTGCGCTCTCAATCGTACAGAACCAACTTGCGAAACAAAGACCTTTCGTACCGTTTCTCAGCACGTAAGTCGCAGAGTCAGTAGATGACCAACTGCCGAAAACAGGTGAATACTTCACTTTTCTCGGCAATGTGTGGAAATTTATGGTAGCATCTTTAACTATGTTTTCTGAATATGTATGCAGGAATATGGCCACCCACAGTAAATGAAACTGGCGGCTGAAAATTAATTTTATTTCTAGTTTCACGGTTTGTTGTTAATAAAATTTTAGGGTTTTTAACAGTTCGAGTTTAATCGTGAGGTCTGTCACCAGGGTAGGGATTTTGACCGTACGTGATTAAGGTTTGAAGGACATTTGAGCGGCTTCACTTGCCCCCACGTGGGGATTTTGACCAGTTATTTTGTCTCGGGGCTGGGGAATTTGAGTTTTTGCTGAGAAAATGTCAAGATCCCCTCCCCAATCCCGACCTCCCCTCCCTCGGGCTTAACATCAAAAGTCACCTGTAGTCTGGTTTGTTTTTTTTTTCAAAGACACTGAGTTAGCAAAGGACACCATTGATAAACAAAAAAGCCCTGGCACCGCGAATCGTGCCAACGGAAAGTGGCCGTGTACTTTTCTATGGATGGAAAAAAAGGCATGGAAGCTGGAAACGGGAAAACATCGCTAACTTCCTTGAAGCTGTCCAGTGCAATATCATTCTTCATGATTTCGTTCCCATGGTCTCTTGTCTTCTTCCCTTCCCCCATAGCGAGAAGTTAGATGGTCAAAAAGGGACCCTGGGAACGAGGTTGTCCTAGCACTTGAAGAGATGAATATTATGCACCGGTTTCACCAACTCAAAATCTCGTCCTCAAAGAAGGTAACCATTTTGATTATCGTTTTCTTTCATTGCAGTCATTGTCTCGATCCTCAAGCGGATTTTCCGTCTTAAATGGAACACCGACATGTCGGATCTGCCAAACGTCCAGGAGCGCTGATGACATCAATGCGCAGGAGTCTCTGGTTAGCCCATGTGATTGTAGGGGGAGCCTCGGGTTCGTGCACAAATCTTGTATGGAGAAATGGCTGAACTTGCGCAATAAAGACACATGTGAGTTGTGTCATTTCAAGTTCAACACCAAAAGAAAGTTTAGGCCGCTTCACAAGGTTGGTATCGTGTTTATTTTAGCGAGCTTTGTGGATCGTTCTGTTTAAACATCGCAAACAATGGGGTATCTTCTCCGTTTCGTTGTAATGTTGTTTATCCCACATTTTCAAAATCTAACGGTCTCTGCACGAGCAAATTAAAGGCCTTTTTGCATTTGCGCAATTTTGTCTATTTTGCGGTTATCCCGTCGTTATAGTGTTTTTCGCTGTTGGAGAAGTATTAGTGGCATCCTCGTCTCGAAGAGGCGTTGGTTAGCGCTGGGGCTTTGGACAGGATCTTGTGTGACTGTGTTCGATTTTAGCACATTTGCTTCCCTGCTTACTGTCTAGCTTTACATGCGGGGAGGAAGGGTGATTTCAATGTGGTACATTCACGCATAAAACTCGCTTTGGCCAAAAACGCATCATTGGCTTTTTCCAAATCTAGTCTTTTCTTTCATAAATTTCAGGTTCAATTGAGACATGCAATTAGCTCGTTAAGCAGCGATGAAAGAGGAATCCTTGTGCTCGGACTTGTCAATCTTCTTCTCGTTCTGTTCGAAATTCCATTTCTGTATTACGTAGTCCAAATCAGCAGCGAATATTTCACGGCCACCTATGGCGAGGTTGATCTAAATGAAGAAAGTCATAGAGAGATATACAGCCTTCTTCTTGTACTACTTCTGCTCTTCACACTTATTCTGTTCGCGTCTTCTCTTACTTTCACTGTTTACGGTTTCAAGGTGTTTTGCAAGCTCATATATTTCAGCAGAGACATTGTGCTTATCATTCCAATGAGTT
>BLAZ01000129.1:2675325-2677825 GCA_014633955.1 Acropora tenuis | reverse complement strand
GGACTTTTATAGAGATCTCGAACGCCAGAAATAAAGATCTCTGATGCCTCAATGATATTTTGATGATTCAGCAGTTAAGATCATGAAATTTTCGCCTAAACATAGCGAACGAGCATCACCGAGTTCCGGATATCAGAGCGCTGTAAATAAAATGGGCGCCAAATTATAAGAGGAATTCGAAATACTCCCTCTCGTAGCATAACAAAAAAGTCTTATACGAACCTCGCTTTCTTCTACTGGCACTATCGTCATATTTCAGTGTGTTCTACTTTAAAAGAAGCGATAGTTTATCGGGATTACGCAATGAGAGCCGGCAAAAGTTCGACGTTAACTACGCAAAGAACCATAAAACTACTCAAACCACGGAAATATACAATACAGCATTTGTTTACGGCTGACGCAACTAAAACACAGGGTCAGCACATGATAAGTCATGTGATAACGTAATTAATTATTTAAGAACAAAGGTCAGAATCTGGAGTCTCGTGACTTATTTTATTTCCGTCACACAAGGCGTCGTAAATGATTATCATCTCTTTGTAAGATTATTTTTATTTGTTTAGGGAATTTTGAAAGCCTCTAACAAAGTTTTGGCCATTAAATCGATAACGGTGGATGCTCGGTGTGATCTCTTGGTGATTTTTTTACGAAGACTTGACTGGTACAAGCGGTGCACGTAAATTTGCATGCCTTTCGCGTGTCTTATCAAACCAGAGCATGACAGCGATGCTTGAATATCATTTGCATTAATTGTCAAGATTCTGCGAATGAAATCCAGGGAAAATAACAAAAGTATAATTTTTCATACATCTTTAGAAAAGTTGTCGCGTAAAATGTTTCAGACAACACACAATGAAATAGAAAGTAAAGGCATTTTTTCTAAGTATCTCTCAAAATATCACAGCGTACCCATGGCTCGATTTCGTCAGATCGACGATGTTTTTAGCCATTAGAAGAAAAAGGCGAATAAATTCGTTTATCACTCAAAAATAGCACCGTCCTCAACGCTACTGCTAATCCTTTCTTCACGAACTGAGTAAAATTATCGGTGACACGTAAGTTTAAATTTGGATTCTTCTCTAAAGTAGTTTTCTATGACGTCGTTAACACAATCACGCAGTTTTCTAACTGTCTTGTTTGTTGCGAAGTCAATATTTCGTGCTTCCGTGGATGATGATGATGATAATGATGAAACCTTCATTTAAGTGTCATAAAGTTCTAGTACATTACAGTACTAATTGGGGACACAAAAAAAACGCAACAGAAGCAAAACCAACCTTTGTGGATCGCTGCCTACGATCCCTTGGTCTTCGGCGAGTAAGAGTATTGTCATCCAACGATTCACGAGATCTTCTTTCTCCCGCTGATCCTTCGGCTGGAGTCATTTCGCAAAAACACATCGGCAAATGCACGGTCTATTGGCAACTTCCTCGCTGAGAGTGAACCCAGAACATCAGCTGAAACTGAAACAAACGTGTTTTCCAAGAACCAATCAAGGCCGAGTTACGTAAAAATAGTTCCCACTCCCAAAAGTAGGTCTAGTTGATGACCCCTGCTCGGTAAGGTTTAGTGCGAGACTCGAGACAAGCGAAACAACCAGGTAAACATTATTTCCTCCTTGATTTTTGAGATGTCCTTCCCATGTACATCTTTGTGCTTTTCTTCTCTTTATCTCTGGGAATAACAGAATTTTTGAGGGAGATGTAGAGCCTTAGCTAACCCTGGCAGATCATGCTTTTAAAATGAAGTTTACTTTGCATTCGGAATTATTCATGTCAACAACGACAAAACAACAACAACAAGATTTTATTTGTGAAAGTGAAGAGTGATCATCGCAGTAAATATTCCAATTTAAGCAACTGGAAGGAAGAAGCCTGAAAAATATCAGGGCTTCAACGGGATTCGAACACGTTGAAGCCCCCATCGCGGAGGTCACGGGTTCGAATCCCGTTGAAGCCCTGATATTTTTCAGGCTTCTTCCTTCCAATTGCTTAATTTGGAATATTTACTACGATGATCACTCTTCACTTTCATCTACAACTGCAGTACAATATGAATTTCATTTCTATTTCTCAAGATTTATTTATACCGTAAAGTAAAAACTACCTAGCTATGTCGGCAAACTGAAAGAAACTGAAAATCTTTGAACGTAGCTTCAGAAAAGCATATCTCTTGTCGTTTTGAAAAAAGTCATAGTTTGGGAAAATGCACAAATAAAGAGAAAAGAATCAGAACACGAGCAGCGTACCTGTAATAAAACACTGACGTGACATGCTTAACGCAATTAATTCATGTCACGTACGCCGGTGTCAACCCAGTTTTTCCTCGGCGATTTGACGCCGTGTTGACAAAAACGTCTTGAACCGAAGCTCGCTAAAACCGCCAAGGTTCAAGGCAGGCTGAAACCATGCATAATTAATAATCAACTACGTTTTTCATTCATAGCTAGGCATTCGAGAAAGAAAGAACAATTTTCACTGAGTCATAAAAATTCCCTATT
>BLAZ01000129.1:2613793-2616293 GCA_014633955.1 Acropora tenuis | reverse complement strand
CTACTATTAAGGACATTCGTCTACACGAAAACATTGCCTTCTAGGACACAATTATTAGGGAAGTGTGGTTAAATTAACCTTTCTCGGCGAGTCCTTTTTCCCAGCCATAAGGTTGAGACCTGAAAATAAGAAGCGAATAATCATTATCACTAAAGTGCTTTAATTACGTTAAAATGTCTGTTAAGATAAGTTATAACTACTTCTCGCGTAGAGCCAAACTCGAAACAGACAAGTAAGATTTCAGCGATGCACTGAACGGACTTTAAGACTATAGAACAGAGCAGTTGTCGACAGGACTACTGTTGAATTAAGACTTTCATTACGACAAGGAACTACCGCTGTCCTCTGTCAGTTCATAGACGTATACACGCATAATGGCAATAGTTATGGAAGTTTCCGCTGTGACTCGTCGGTACGGCTGCAAAAATTAACCCAGGCTGAGATGACTTTATACTTAGGTGAGATTGACACAGGTTAAAATAATGGATTTTTTCTAGTTTTAAGAAAAAGCAGAGATGAACTAGTAAAGGCATGAAAGTTGTGCGAGCATAGTGTTCACATCCCCATACTCAGAAATCCCCTTTAAAAAATAACTGACAATTATTCCCCGAATTCAGGGCTCGAAATTGCGACCAATACAGTCGCATTTGCGACTTAATTTTTTCCCATGGCGACTTAAATATCTGGAGAAGTCGCAAATTTGCGACTTATTTTTCCTCTGCTCTTTCGAAACAAAAAGGTTACCAGTTACCAATTTGCTGCTACTTTAATAAAATAAAGTAAGAAATAACAAAATTGTTTTGTTTCTTGCCCTGAATTTTCTTTCAATCTGAAGATAATCTCAATTGTAGCATAATTTAGCAGCGATGTTACTTCTTTCGAACATGGTGTTAATACAGGAACAGTTGCGTTCTTTCGATCATTCGCCATATTCAGCGGTTTCTTTATTGTGTTACGGGCTCATATTTTGTTTTGCTAAACCGCTGACAGGAAAATGCAACGCGAAGACTCTGCGACTAAAATTTGCTAAATGCGACTAAATTTTTGTATCCTGTCGCAAAATTGCGACTGGAATTTTTCGTTAATTTCGAGCCCTGGAATTGGAGGAATATCCAGCTCTTTCACCGACATTGAGGTGGAAAACTAAGGGACAAATATGTACTTAACGAAACAAGTACAGCAACAAGAAGTCCATTTTGTTCGCTGCTAACTTGTGTCCAGAATTGCAAGTAATCAAATGCACGCTAAAAAATTAACGAAGTGTTCCGTGAAGTCTAAACCTAACATCCCTGTTTGTAATTTTAGGGTTCGCGTTGGTGTCTTAGTTATTTCTTGGGTTAGGATTAGGATAGCTGCTTTTGTATCCTTGTAGGGTATAGTTAGAACGACACTTCATGGCCATTATTGTCTGTATCATCACAAGCAGCCAATCAAGGCGCGCGAGAAACACGATTCCCTTGTGTGTCATATGATACCAATTCGTTCTTGTTTAAGAGGCGCAAGTCAATTAAAAATAACACCACATTTTCATACCGTGAGGATCCTCAAACTGGAGAACAGCCACAGAATCCCTACTTTCCTCCGACAGGGAATTGTTGTTGAGGTCTTGTTTCTGTTTCTCCGCTACGATCTCCATTAAATAGTGACCTCTTTCGCTTCGATCCACCAAAATTAACTGTGAAATGCAAAGAATTTAAAGCTTAATTCACACTTGTGCTGTAAGTGACGCAATCATAGTTATAAATGAGTTAGACACAGTGGCGGATCAAGACCTTGAGCTAAGGAAGGGGGGGTGGGGGGGCGGCGGTTTTTTTTTGAGATGTTGTAACAAAATTGATTTGCGAATATCGCTTGCCCTGCCGGCTTTTCTTCCTTCTGGGTTTTTTCATTATTTATTTATTTTTTTGGCCAAAACAAGGCCGCCCCCCCCCCTAGATCCGCCACTGAGACAAAGTGTGAACCAATACGACGTAAACAGAATGCAGGCTCGTTCAACTCCTTCTGTTCTTCATTTTCAGTACTACATAACGGTCCAGCTAATAATCCTTAATTGAAGGACCTTCAAATAGCAAACACCTCAAACAAGTTCACATTTGAGAGTTTTAACGACAGCTTGTCAGACTCGGTAATTATTTCTCCAAACACTGATAATTCTTTCCATACATATGGTACGATACTCAGTTTTGGGAAAACTGCGCATGCGCAAACAAAAAACCGAGACAACAGTACTTCTGGACGGGGTGCCAGAGCGTCGTACCAAACGATGCTCCCCGAGATTTCGGCCCGGAGGTCGCTTTTGTGAGTTAAGGTTCAGATACCAGTCGTCACCGACAGGCAGGGAGGGAGAGATAAGTCGGCCCCTAGACCATATGAGACAGATCCCATTCATCCACTCAACTCGATTTATAGTTAGTAGTAATTCTATATATATGTAACAGGGTCCTGGTTATTTCCTCCATTTGGTACAATAGTGTGTTTTATTACGGCACAGCTTGGACAA
>BLAZ01000129.1:2536293-2541293 GCA_014633955.1 Acropora tenuis | reverse complement strand
GATTTATTATGAAATCGAACGCTTTTTTTTTTACCTAGCACCTGCAGGATGTATACTGACGTTAAACGTTTCTCAGCTGTGTCTTAAATAAATTTTGAATGGAGCAACAAGAGAACACAACTCTAGGAGGTCGCGATACCACGGAGTTTTTGATGAATAAACCTTTTCCATAATTGAAATGAAAAGTCTGGACAACCTCTCGGGAATGAAAGTCAATGTGCTAAAACCCTCAAAATTACTTGGTAATCCTCCGCGAGATTTGTCTTTCGAAAAGATCTTAACTGATCACACGTATTCCTGACTTAATGAGCTCTTCAATACTTCAGTTTCACTTTCTAAAAACGCTTTAGGGCAAGGAGTACACTGATAACTAATTTCGCTTTCTTAGGTATATTTTCCGAGGATGTTTATAAACTATGGCTTAGTAATTAGAAAGGAACTTGGAAAAGAACCGATATTAGAAAATATAGGCTCATTTTTTCTTCATCTTTGCAATAGTATTTGGAGAGCAAAAAAAATACTCCCCTTCATTTGCAGCTGTTACTCTGGTGTAAATTGAAAATCGATTTGATTCTAAGACACTTTTGTTATTCAGTTTTTTTCTCTCAATTATGAGAGCTGCCATTGGTTTATTGTGTAAGGAAAGGTATATTATTGCCTAAAGCAACACAGCGGCTTTTCTCACTTTAAGAACCACACTCTTGCGCCAAAAGAATTGTCTGGAAATTTAAATGTCTTTTCTGGCTTTCAATGCAATTTCCTCAGTAAAAGAGGAGGACTATATAGTACTTGATCCGACCCTTCCTCTTTGTCCAGTTATGTTAGCCCTTGCGCACACAAGACTGAAATGTTTACATTACAAAGATAGCATTTTCTCTTCACCTATTGTGCAGCTCCGGGGTCGAGTAACGAAACTTTCATGGTAGTCGGGTCTTATGGCTTGGGGTTTATGATTTAAATTCTTCTTGGTCAGGGAATGGAAAGTTAGGCCTGGGCCCTCTTCCCACCTTTATTGACTTGAGCTATGTGTTGCTCTCAAAGAGTAGGCTGCAGGAAGGAGTTTTGCAGGATGCACACCTAAATTGGAACTTTCCCTGTTTTTAAGCCCTAACACACCTTATTGATATTCTTTCTAAGTCAATCTTGAAAAATAAGGTTGTTCCACACAGGATTGAGAATTTAGGAAACAGATCTAAATGATTCCCATGTTGGGTTATCTGTGTAGGTCACCCATACCCAGTCTTCCTGTTTCAGCCCTGTTACACGGTCACTTCCAAAGGGAAAATTTGGATTTATATTGAGGTGAGCTCCCCGAAAACGTAGATCACAAATTGATCTGTGAGCTCTAACGTTTTAATTAGAAAGTCGTAGTATATTTCCTTCACATATTCCGCTTTCGTGAAAGCAGCAAACAGCCTGGCAACCACCGTCGTTGTTTTCTTGTTGTGGTTAAACTTATGCATACTTCATAATAGTTAAGCGAAGACTGTAGTGATTACTATGGGAAACCGAGTCTCCGCCGAGGAAGCTAAAGGGGCTGGAAAAGATGTAATTCAACAGGCACAAAAAGGTTCAAATGAATTGTACGAATACGTCGACGTAAACGGAGGTGGACGACTTGTTGAAGCCTTTCGGAGAGCCCGAGCAACGAAAAACGTTGCTGAAGTCGAGGAACTGATTGACGCATTTGGTAGCAAGTTTTTATACAACGATGGTGCGGGAAAGGAAGTTGATGTAGCGGAACTGGTGCAGTGGAGGCATCAAAGCCGGGAAGTACAACTGCCGTCAAAGAAACGAAAGAATGCCTTATTGTCCTTCTTTGCCAAATGGACAGATCGAGTTCAAGATACCGGCGATGTTTTTGGAAGCGATTATCGCACTAGTAAGTTCAGGGTTTGGGTACAGGGAAATCATTTACACAAACTAATAGAACAAAAAGAACCCTTACCTTTGTTTTGACAGGCAAATAATTCTTCATGAACTACCTCTTTTGGGTCGTAAAGGAGCTTAACCTAGTAGTTAGCGCTAAGTATTTGACTTCAAGCAACGCAGCCCAAGTCGTCACAACATGTCAACATTGGCAGTCTGTTGAGCAAACTGGTGTTGTAGTAATGTAGACTCCCTCGTGTTTTGGAAGTTCTTATCCCCATAACTATACTTCAGCTACTGCCCATGCAGCTTTACCGTGAGTGGAGCGACATTTGATTTGAGAAGGAAGCTGGAATGTAGGGCAAAAGGAATTTACTTGGGTGATAGTTGGCATGATAGCTAAAGTATTAAAAACTTACAGCCTTAAATAGTTTTGCTGCGCAAGTTATTGCCAGTAGCCTGAGAAGCTCAACAGGAATATCAGTGAGCAGGTTGTCAAAATTGACCCACCCAGGTATCAAGCAACCAGCTGTTTTGGCCTTAGTATGCCCCATAATTATGGCATAGCAGATACTTACAGGGGTTGGTTTTTCTAAATCCCTTTTAGTGGCAGCTCCATATCGCAAACGTGGTAGCTTTAGTTGAGGTCTCGCTAAAACCATCTTCCCATGGCAATAGCTATGAAAAGGTGGATCACAGGAACATCATTAAATTGCCAAAGATACTCAGAAACCTTAAGTTATGTCCAGCAATTAGCTCCTTGTATCCAGGCAAGATGTGCAACCTACAAGTGAGTAATGCTGTACCTCTTCCAGACCTCTAACCTTAGTGGTCCCCATGACCTGTAGCTTCTATTGGTGGAAGGGTAAGGGTATTGCTTTTGTTGTATCATAATAATTATATCTGACAGTTTTGTTCTCCAATTGCAGATTATGTCTGGAAAGGTAAGGGGTCTCTTGCAAGTTGCAGTTAAACCCTTAACTTCCTTTACAACATTGAGGAATAACTATACGTGGTACTAAAAATATGTTGAAACATTCTGTTTGCTTAAACTTTAGGGGTGCATGGATGGCGCAATGGTGAGAGCACTTGCCTCCTACCAATGTGGCCCGGGTTCAATTCCCAGATCTGGCGTCATATGTGGGTCGAGTTGGTTGGTTCTCTACTCTGTACCAAGAGGTTTTTTCCGGGTAGTCTGGTTTCCCCTCTTCTCAAAAACCAGCATTTGACTTGATTTGAATTAATTTTTAATTTCAGTTTACAGTGTCCCCAATATTATCAGTGTTCCAGCACTACAACGACTAGTCACTTAAATAAATTTCCCTTCCTTTTTTTTTAACTCAGGTACACGAGTTGTGGGCTGGGATATCAAACAGCGGGCGGCTGTCGGTGAAAACATTGTGCACTTGTGCTTCTTGAATGCTACTGGTGTGCATTACGATCTTGCCAAGATGATGATAAACAAGTACCCCTGCCTGGTGAATGATATTTACATTGGTGATGAGTACTATGGTAAGTGTAAAATTGTACTGTATGTTATGTAGGTGGCTTGAGCCGTCTCTTATGGCAGTGTTTTAGTGATGGACACTGCTATGAATTGTGAGATTTCACTGTGAAGAGATTTTATGGTAGAAATCTGGCCCTTAACAACTCGTTTGACACAAATTTTAATGTAACGGTTACACTTCCCACTAATGTGACGCCATAGTTCTTTTCAAAACTAACCTTTCATTCGACTGCTATGAATCTGTTTGGTGTTATTGTTGGTCTTACAGGATATAGTATGGTTTCTTGGGGTATTGATTTTTGGGGAATTTTTAGATATCACAAGCTGGTATCTATTACAAACACCCCACTGAAATCATGCTGTTTTTTTGTTTATCCTACATGGAATATATTTCATTTTGAAAAATACAATTTCGCCAGGTTTCTGGCAGGGATACCGCAATAGCATGCCCTATTCCTTGCAAAATAATAGTGTGTGCGTTCTTTAATGTCCCAGAGTTATTTTGCAAACAAAGGTTGTGACACAGGACCTCCTGCTTATAGTCCTTATCTGAGAAGACTGAAAAGTCTAACCATTTGCTGGTGTAATTACAAAGGCAGCACTTTCTACTCAGTTATTTTAAGACCCTGAGTGATGGCCTGGCTGGAGCTGAACTCATGACCTCACAAGCTCCCACGTGACAGCCCGATGCTAAACCAACTGAGTCATCGGTGCACAGTAAATATTACTTAGCAAAATCACATTTCAGAAATTTTTTAACCTTGTTGTGTAAGAAATATTTTTTCCGTTTCTAATATGTCAGTAATATATGTTGCACCATCTGTCCTTGATTCCAGGTGAGAGTGCCTTGCATATGGCCATCGCGAATGAGAATCAAGGAATGGTTCATTTTCTGTGCAAAAATGGTGCAGACATTCATGAGCGTGCCTATGGAGCCTTCTTTTGTCCAGAAGACCAGAGATTGTCACGAAAAGATGTTTCAACTCAGGAAGGGATCGTTCTTGATGATAACACTAATTATGAAAGGTGATTATGGTGTTGAAAATGAGAGGGCAGAATGAAGTGCCACATGTCCCAATATCCTTCTTACTGTTAGCCCTAGTGATGGCAATAGGCCCACAAAAGGACAGAGAGCAACTCTGACCATTGAACCATTGGGCATTGAACCCACTACTGTACCTTCAGATTAGTTCACAGTTGCTCCACCAACTGGACTACAATGCCAGACAGGAGTAAGTGGTGGGTATTAAGGATTAATATGTCAGAGAAAATGAACTAGAACACTTAATAATGTGATATAAACACTATCTTAGCACCCTTTCGTTCAGATTATAGTCACTGTGTTACATTACCATCCTGGGGCCAGTTGCTTAAAACAAGGTTAGCACTAACCATCGGTTAAGGAATATTGAAATCTACACATTTCTATGACATTTAACAGTGGTTAGAGCTAACCATGCTTCGAGCAACTCAAGCCTGGTTAGAAATGAAATCAAATCTATGGGTGTTAAGTACTGTACTAGTTAACTGTAATCTCAGACATTGTAAAGGGAAAGTGAATAGGCAATGATTTAGCATTAATGTTTTTGTTACTGCTACATGATGAACAGTTGATTTCTAGTTT
>BLAZ01000129.1:2480741-2483241 GCA_014633955.1 Acropora tenuis | reverse complement strand
ATTTGTCCCTTAGTGGGGATGGGTAGATGCACTTGGACTAGATAGAGGAAGGCATTGTGATTTGCATCAATTTTCGAAATTTAAAATAGCTTTCGTAATTTATAACAAACTTTTCGTGATTTGTAATACATCTCGGCGTTGCTTGTAACAAAAAAAATGGCTGTCGCAATTAATATTTCAATAGTTAATGCATTAATTTTCATCCCTTTCCCTTATCATAACATTTGCAAAAATTTTTGAAATCTTTTGAATTCAGTCAGTTTTTTTTTTAGAGCTGTTTATTTAATGGAACAAATCTGAGATGGCTTTAGTGTCGATAAATGCTGCGGCTTAGGCCATTATGTGATTTGGATTTTCGAGGTTTTTTGCCCTCTTTTTGTCTCTGGGCTATTTCGTTAGCTCAGCAGTGCACTTGCGTACAGGCCACCTATTTAGTGCTAGTGTACCCCAGCACGAACCGTCTGGAACGCAACTGGCTCTAAATGTTCACGTTAAAATGACGAGTTCCATATAAGAGCGCATGCGCAATTGTGAAATATGCGCCTTACCAAGACACAGTTGCACGTACCACATTAAGACAATAACTAGAACAATTCTTTTTATGCGTAGAAATTGTGGCTAAGAACGAGTCGAACCGAGCAGATGACATGGAACTATTCCTTCTCGACTCACCTTTTATCGCACTAACTGGCGCGCGTTTTGTTTTTTTTCGCGAGACTTGTCATAAGTACCCCCTATTGCAGCTATTGATTCTGCTCGGTGCACGTTCTTATCCGAAGTGTCTATTTTGGACATTGTTTTGCGCGCCTTCATTTTTTTATTTTTCTTCTATTGTACTGTAATAATCTATATTCTAATTTTGGTTCGAATCTCCATTTGTCTGTGTTATCCCTGGACTTGAGATTTGTAAATACCGTGTTAATTTTTACTGAGTTAAAACGAAGGGTTAAAAAAATGGTTTAGTGGCCGACATTTTCCTCCCTCACTGCCTGGGGAGGTATCTGAAACTTAGCTCACAGAAGCGCTCGATCTCTTGGGGAACATCATTGGGTATGACGCTCTGGCACCACGTCTGGAGGTACTGCTCGCTTGGTATTTGTTTACGCATGCGCAGTTTCCTAAAACTGAAGTTCTTCCATTATTCGTGGGAAAAATATAGCGTTGGGTAAAGTACACATATAATTATGTCAATGGCATCTTCTCGTGCCAGTTTTTTCTACATCTGGATAAGAACTTGTTTGAGATGTTTAATTTGCTGTTTTAAAGATACTACAATCCGTATAGTAATAGATTGTACCCTTGAAATCTTCACTGCAAAAGCTGGTAACGTGTCACACTCTGAAAAAATTCTTTAAGATGACAAAAAAGAAATTACAGACAAAGTCAAAATTTAAAAATTTCCAGAAATAGCCAACTTTTGAAACTTTTGAAAATCTTCCTATTTCTCGAATAAGAAGAAGTCATGCCGTTTCAGTTTGCATTTAAATAATCTCAGATGGTTTTAGAGTAGATAAATGTTCTTCTGTCATCTTTCTGCAGTTCTTGGCCTTTTGAAATTCACCCCCAAATACCGCAATTTTTCGCCATTTTGCCTCATTATCCTCTTTGAAAAATTCTGCAATCTGGATAAAATTGGATTTCTCATAGTCATGTGGGAAAATTCACTTGCGTCAGCATAAATCGGGTTCCAAAGTATTTATTTAGTGCAGATAAATATTGTTATGGCAGATAACGACAATGTTTATAACAAATCACTAAAAGTTGTATTAAGAATCACGAGAGTCATTTTTATTTGGGCGGTTTTCTAATCACTATCGAAAAACCAATAACTTTCCGACCAAACACAACTTGAGCAAACGGAACCAAGAAGAAATCCCTTGAATCACCCATGACAAGCTCAAAGCGCGGAGAAAATCACGGAAAATACACATAAAAATATATAAACATAAAAGAACAATTGTCAGTTCTTATTGTCCCTAAGAAGGTTGGTTCGACCGGCCAAAGTATAGCACTACAATTTATGTGGCCAAAGTATAGCAGTACAATTCATGTTAACTTCACGCTGTATCGGTTTCACTCCATAGGGATCGCTGCGACTTCCTGGTTGAGTAGAAAATCAACAAAGATTGAACTTCCGGTACCGCTACAAGAAGATTAGAAACTGGACATTTCGAGCGCTTACCCTTCGCTTTGACGAATTTGACCGAATTTAGATACCACATTTTCGAGTTTCGCTTCTACAACGATGTAGCACTACAGTTTGTTTGGAAAAAGCTATTCATCGCTTGACTGGTGAATTCTAAGGGGATTTTCACAAGCAGGATCTCAAAATATTCTTCCACCGTACAAATCTCGACATAGAACGACACAACAGAGGAACCACTGATAGACTCGTGCATCTTGATATCCCTTCAGCAACGCTTTTCTTCTCACGACTCGTCCCCCGTCGTCTCTGCAGGCTGACTCAATTTGTATCAAAATGGTGTTACCAGCATCAGTT
>BLAZ01000129.1:2460352-2462852 GCA_014633955.1 Acropora tenuis | reverse complement strand
CTGATCATTTTTGGTGCTTTTGTCTTCCATAATTCTTGGGAAAGCAACGTGGAATGTAAATATTGAACCGTTACAATGACTTTTTTTGCTTAATTGATTCCGGAAAATCAATGTTGAGGTGTAACCGAAAATTATGTTTGTTTTGGAGACCGTTGCTAAGAGGGATCGTGACTAAGTAAGTGGTGTAATCTGCAAAGTATTACAGAAACTTTTACTTCAAGTGGTAATTTACGTTTTTTCAACATTGTCTCATGAAAAATCATAGAGCATAGTGTAGGTTAAGTCAGACGTCATGAAGACTAAGGCGAGTAAACTTTATTAAAATTCTCTGATTTACAGGGAAAAATTCCTGATTTGCTTAGAAAGTCTATACTTATACTATTTTAAATGTTTGTTGATAGTGGGGGATTTTAGGCGAATCAAAGACAGAAACGCAATATTGTTTGCAAAATTGTTGCCATTTCTATCGCAGACATAGTGATTAATTGGAAATCTAAGCGCAAGAGGATGATTCCAATCTACATGTCCATTTTTACCTCAAGGAAGAAAGGGCCGATAAAATAAAAAAAGAAAACAATAGTATGCAAAATTCTAACTTTAATTGGAGAGTGTGAAGTTCTAAATTTGCTTGCATTTATTACTTAGCAATATTACTGAACATGAGAGACCAGCTGCAAATCTACTCTCGACTGTACATGTTCATGACGGACGGTATCTAAGATGTCCGACGCACTTTCAAATTAAAATCAAACGGCCAGGACACATCCTGTCACCTAAAAAGATGCTGCAAAACTCATGAAAAATTCGTCATGGAGAGAAAAAACATTTCATAAGACCACAATATGAGAAATACGATGTCTGCCCCTGAAAACATTTTCTTTTTTTCATTTTTTTTGTGTAGATATTGTGCAGTACTATATTTTGATTATAATTTCAAAAGACAATAGAATTTTAAAAATGCTGTCAATTTGCCTTTTAATATCACTTGTCTTTGAAAACACTGCGACAAATATAAAGAAGCTTTCTACCTTAGCATATATACCATAAATCAAAGTCACCTATTCAAAGTTACCCATGGAGATTTTTTATGCAACCTGAAAAACGAGTTTTTAATACTTTTTCTGTAACCTGCAGCTGAGAAACATGATGTACGTAAGTGATGAAAATTAACAGACTTGAACGAAGCATAAGAATGAAGAAGACAGCTTGGATGATGTCACCGTAGGAGTGAAACGCAAGAACTACCAACATAGACAGAATGGAAAGATATATGATTCGTTAGAAACACTACATTTCGTCTTTTTATTGTTATTAAACTAAGCTAAAGGGTGATGAGATATGCCTCTCTCTAGCTTTGCGCACGCTGTCGCGTTTCGTTTATTACTTCTTATGGATGAGATGTCACTGGCGGTGTGAGGATTAGATAGGAAATGTTCTGAAACTGTAAGCTATGCTTAAGACTGAAAAAATGATAATTTCTCAGCCAAAAAACATCCGTCAAAGTTAAATCGGTATTTATGATTTCGGATAGCACGAACTACCGTTTTATGTTATTTAAACCGCAATTAGGATAAAATAATGAACCTATTAGTAATTTTATTAAGTCGTTGGCACCGGAGGATGTCATCTTGTTTTCCGTTTTCTCACAAAGAAAAAAAAAATTAAAAGTAAATAATGCATGAGTTTATTAGAGAAGCAATGATGGTTTCATTGAAATTCTCTCATAAAATTGAGAACAATGTAAAGTATTCGAATTTAAGGGAACAGGCTATATTTAAAGAATTCCCGAAGTCTTATATGCTGAATAAATACTTTTTTTGCTGTTACCCATTTGAAAATTTCTCTCAATAAAGTTGTTATAAATTTCAGTTCTAGCTGAAATCCCTCTTGAAAAGTGTTGTAACAAGATATTACAGTATATCGGAAGTCCAGTTCACGAATTTTTTTTATTTCAAATGATTTATTCAGGGTCAAAAGATAATACAGCCAGAACGTTAAGGTTGAAAGGGCTATATAACGTTGGAAAGGCTAACACTAACGAAGGGCTAACACTCGAATTGTCAGCTTTGTTATCTTTTTACTGTGATAACTTGAACTGTGATTATTTGAAAACAAATTTCATTGTTTCACTCGGGAGTTTAAGACGCAAAGACAGTCGCTTCAAAATAGAACTTTGAGGGAGTTGAAGTGTTTTGCGACAACTCCACGCCATGTTGGTCACTTCGTACGAAATAGTTGAAGTGTACTTTGGCTTGCTTGGAACGAAAAGTTTTTGGACACAAAATGAAAGATTTCCAGCAGCAGGCTCCCGCTGTCGCCAGAACCTCACTTTTGAAAATTTCACGCCTGCGTCATTAGGCAGACTACGTCAAAACATTTGCGCCAAGAAGCGTGCAGCACGTGTAGCACGCGTCATTTTTCCTCATTCAACCAATGAAATCATTGCTTGTGTTGTTGTTGTTGCCGTTGCTGTTTCTTAAACTCCTTATTTCAAAACCGA
>BLAZ01000129.1:2437852-2442852 GCA_014633955.1 Acropora tenuis | reverse complement strand
GGGGCGAGACTAAAAAAACCAAAAATAAAAACATATTTTAGGGCTAAGTGCTCTTCATGGAAAAAAATTCACCTAAAATTCTGCTGTTATATCCCAATACTGTAATGATAAGTACTTGAGTGCATGGGAACATTTCTAGCTTGTACAAAATGTGCCATAAGGCAGACGTCCAAAAGTTGATAACTGATTTGTGTTTACTTGGCCGACCTGTGTTGAATCCTCAACGTCAACATTTCAAGGCTGCAATTGTTAGAAAATGACAACGGGTCAAAGAGAAAAACCTTATGATTGCTCTTTATGTATAGAAAAAAAAAACATATTGCTGTCCAATACATAACAAGTTAGTGGCTGGACGAGCCCTTCAGACTGAGTAGTGTGAGGTTACTCTCCCTTCTTACCACTCTCAAATTTTCCTCAGTTGGGCTAAAACACAATGATACCGTGGTTCTGTAGTGTTACAACTTAAATGAAGTGATTACCCGCACCTCCGTCTTTTTGGCTGCCAACAACGACCGCCCCCCTCACCTCCCATCCCCTTCTACTTAAAGAGACATAACACGAACTAAAGCACAAATATTACGCTGGGCTAAGTAATATCATGGAGGCTAAAAGAAGCGAAGCACACACAAATTTCCACTGGTGGAAAAGTGGGGAGGCCTGTCTTCATGGGATCCAGTCCTGTTCAATGCTGCCTTTGTTTAGTCTTGTTTTGTTTCATATTTTTTCCCTGCTAATTTGCAATAATTTTAGTTTCACTCAGAAAGTAAACATTTGTATTGATTTTCTCAATTCATGAACTTCTCGGAAACTATGAGAACCTTTGAAGAACAGACTTTGTTTTTGTCAAGCAATTTTTTTATATTTTATTTTTATTATTATTATTTTTTTTTGTCAAGCAATGCCTCGCATCAAAATATACTGAAAATGTTCCGTTGTCTTTCCACCACCCCGAAAAAAAGGCTCGTTCATTTAAAATTCATTTTCTCTTTAAAAGGTTATTTCATAGAAATGACACAAAAATTTCACTGGAAGGCAATACTCTATTGGATATTGCTCTTTATTCTAAAAGTAACCATCTAAAAATTCAAATAAAATATAAACGCAAACTGCAGCAAATAGAATAACTTACCGAGATGACCAAATTAATAATCACCTGGCGATGTTTTCAACTTTCTTCAGTTTGTCTTGCAAAAGCCGTTTTCTGGTTAAAATCAGAAAATAGAGATTCTTCATGGACTCATCTCTACGGTTGCCTTGACTTCTCAAAAGCAATATAAATGTTGAGATTCTTTGATTAAATACAACCAAAGCCTATAAGCCAGCACAAGTTATTTATGACCACTGCTATGCAAATATTTATTATAATACAAACATCAAACAGAACTTTCGCGAATTGACACCTGCTAAATGAGAGTGCCTCAGTCCTTAAAAAAGTTGATCGACGTTTAAATTGCTTAAATTTGAAATCAGACAAAGCTGAAATGCCGGGCTACGCGATCAACGAATATTTTACAGCCTTCTCAAACATCCCAGATGTTAGAATGTATTTCGTTCCAGATTTCAAAACAAGAAACACGTTGTTATCATTTACCCTTATTAGTTCAATTTGGTGGCCATATTTGACAAAAAATTAACCCCTGGATCGAATTTAAAATGGCTTTACCGTCGCATCTAAAACTTTTTCTTCTTCTCCTTCTTCTTCTTCTTCTTCAAAAAAAAAAGAAGTAAAGAACGCGTTTTTTTTTGCCACTTTAAAAGTTTACAAGCTCCAAAATGGAATCGGGTTAGGGTCAAGTTCAAGATTATTTGCAGCGTTGACGGAAGCTCCAATTTTCACGCGACTTAAATACATCCCCAAGATAATAGACATAAATTTCAAAACAGTGAAAAAGAAAAATACTTTACATAGAAGATGTAAGAAGGTAGATTAACTCCCCTAGTCCCCGTTTGATTGTTAATGTCCAAGAGCAAGTCGTTCAGTTACCGCCAAAGCTTTGCGTGACGAATCAGAAGTGGTTTTGCCGCCCCGCAGTTACTTTCAAAATTTAATTTAATTTCATGAAAAATGATGAACGCGTTCGTTCAATTAAAGCTCAAAAATATTATTAATAATAATCAACCCAAAACAGCATTTCGATGACAAACGACGCGCCGTTTCTCACCCAGGCACTTCTTGGAATCTTACCTAGCCAATCGAAGATCCTTCGCGTGTTGCTCAGTTACACGATCGCGCGTGATATACCGTGATTCGAGATTTCCTATAACTTGAAGATCCTTGAAGGGAAGTTCAAGACATACTCGTCTTACAAACTTAATATAACTTTATTTTTCTTCTTTTGTATAAAAAAATTGCACAAGCTTGAATAACCATACAGCCTGCTGAGCAAAAGATTTTAATTTAAAATAAAAATAATAATAATTAATAATAAAAATAATATGAATTCGTTGAAGTTGGCTGGCTGTTGTTCACCCACTCGATTTCAGCTGTAAATCAGTACTATTTAACGAGTAAGGGCTAGATATCCACCTCTTTCGACGAGAGTATATCTTCACCAGACTATCTCAGCGAAAGACAAGCTGCTGGCAGTTCAGTGGTTCCTCGTGTTCTTGGCTTGTTAATTAACCAACCAGAGAACGCGAATACCTGTATCACTTCTCTTGCGTTATATTATACGTGGATATGCGAATGGTGAATATGGAAATTTTGATGCAAAAAAGCTGTTCTGTTGGGGACATTTAAAGACATATATAAGCCCCTTTGTCTTTTCCGCAGCCCTTTTTCAACAATGACTTCTATTTAAGTTTAATTCAACTGACAATTTGTTAATTGAAGGAGACACGAATCTTCATCTTTTCATCAACCTCTCTTTTCGATCTTTAACTTTTGACGGCACTCCTTATATTCGCATCTATTTTCGGCAAAGGCCCTAATATCTTGAAAAGGTTAGTCTCACTGGTCTGGTCGCGCCGACCTGGAATTAGAGAGCTGAAACAAGCGACGTTTTTTAGCCCCGGACAGAAGTGGACATTTCGTCTGCTAGAACATTAGCTTCTCCCAGAGATTAAAAGTAATCGTCTCTACTTGTGGAAAGATGCTTAATAATATAAATTGGTTTTGTGAAGATAAGTTAAATAGGAAAACAGCACACTTTCGGTTGTCGCCCGTGGCTAAAAACGTCGCTTACTTATTAAACCCCATATTAGTGGAGAGTTAACGCAATGGTAACGGTAACGGTTAACGGCAACGGCAAAAATGACATCACTCCAAAATACAAGTTCCCAGCATATGTAACAAAAGAAATGTTTTCAGTCGCTCAGAATCTAAAGCGAGCATTAAAAAGTAAAATGCATTGAAGTGAGATAAAATTCAGAGACAAGAAGAAAATTTAAACGTCGTGTGTTGACGTCGTCTACAGGAAACCGTATTTGGTCGTTTCACCTCGTTGTTTCACAGGGAAAGCAAAGAAATGTATTCGAGTGTAGAAAGCACGGGCAGGGCACGCAAAACGTACAAAAGTTCTAGCTTATTACATATGCAAAATTGTGACTTCCTCGGACTCGTCGCCGTTGTCATTTAGGAGTTTAGGGAGTTTTAGCATTGACGACGGCAACGATACGGAAAACGTCGCTGGAAAGTAAACATTTGTGTCGTTGTGACTATTTTGCTATTATTCCACTTTCTTCGCCCACTGTAGAATTTTGGAAAAGGACGCCAAAACTAGACTGGTATGCGCGCCGCTGAATCAAATATAGCGACTTGATGATTTTCAGTTGTATGCACAAGTTGTCATCATAATTACAAATATGGTAATTTCACGTTATTGTTCTGCAGAGGACGGCGAGGGATTGTTCTGAAGCGCGCGCCGCACGTGCAGCAAGGCTTGTTTTTGGACATTCAACCAATGAAAGTCTTAATTTGTGCCGGGGGTCCGCTTTAACAAGTGACGACGGCATCGGCAACGATAATGCCACTAATCAATGATGTGGTTGGTTGAATAAGGCAAAATAATCGTGCTGCACGTGCGGCATGCAGTTTAGTACAATTCTTTGACGTAGTCTGCCAAATGATAACGTGAAATTTCCAAATTCAAGGTTTTAACGACAACGAGAACACACAATATTAAATCCTTTATTCTCAATATTTACTTCAACGGCACTTCTATCAGTTCCCCTGCAGCATGCTCTGTCAACAATAACAGATGCGAGCAAGAAGCAATAATCACAAAATAGTGGCCATTTCCCAAATGTTTATTTTCAAGTGCCGTTTTTGTTGTCGTTGTTGCTTAAGCTCCCTATTACCTTCTTAGCGTGAATTTGAGCTGCCTCCCCAGCTCCCTAAAAGTAACTCAGCAGGGATTTTTAGCGGACGGAGGAGGCAGCTGAAATTCAGGATATTCTCTTCTCTGAATTAAGTTAAACGATGTCGCTGATTAATTCAGCCGTAGCAACATTTCCCTGACAAATAAATGGCATAATAACGACATATTTGCGATTGCACGAATGTGAAGTTTAAAACAACTTCTTCGCCGAAGAGTAGTGCGGCACTACCATTGCCCCCGACCGTTATCATTTCTAAATCTCTCTAGCAATTCCATATTAGAATAAATGTATTGCTCACTCTTTATCCCAAAATCTGACCATCTGTAAAAAAGAAGGACGCATGTTCAACTGTCGGCGGGTTACATCAGCTTCTACAGAAACACTCTTTGTTTTAATCATCATATCAATCTTTGAAGCGCACACGGGCCTCGCTATTTTTCACGTGGCCTTGGTGGACAGCATTTTTAAGCACTGGAGTCACGGAACCGCTTTTGTTTCCGTTAGAGTCCTTTGCTTCGTCAATTGGGTAGATATCAGCCTCCACGCGGTCATCTTCAAGGGCAGGGTTCGAAAGCACCGTAGAGCTAGAAATCTCAGACGACGTAGAAACGAGAGTTGTCCTTGACGTCAAATCACTTGTCACGGGACTTTGGTGAAAAGCATCCTTGTTCATGGCTAAA
>BLAZ01000129.1:2390445-2395445 GCA_014633955.1 Acropora tenuis | reverse complement strand
GAGTAATATGCTGCTCTATTCACATGCACGAGCGGTCCAAGTGAGTAAAGCACTTCCAGTACAGACGACTGGACAGGCGTAAGAGATTGTCAATGAGCATACACTGCTATGTTAAGACTCTTCTAATATCTAGTCACTAACTTGAATAATCTCCAAATCTGGTCAGTGACGAAATTTACAGCCAGAAGAAATCATTACTTTTGCCAATATCTACCTTCTAATAACTCTAATAACTAAAACTTTTTGCCCGTGCAAGATGTAAACGATTAAATAGTATACTTAGAAAGTTGTAATGGTAAAGAGATCTTTGTGAGCCAAAATAAGATTATTGCATATCCTCCTATATACGTTTTTTGTAAACCTGCTGTGTAGAGACACAGATATAACTCACTGCTTCCCAAACGACGTATCAATCGTCTTTTACTTCAAAAACTATAATCATAAATCTTTAAACTACTTACAAGACTTGCCAAGGCTCCAAAGACCACTCCAGCTGATTTTGTCGAATTTCTCTCTGGTTTGTGGTGCATGAACTCTTCAGTAGCAATCGAAAAAAAAAGGTTAAATCAGGGATGAGTTTTGTTATCATTTACGATATGTACTAATTTGACCTTTATCAATTCGCTGGATATCCCTATCTTTCGTGCCTCAGTTTTCTAGCTTACTGTTTAAACTTAGCTGAACGAAATCTTGAACTGACGCTTTGTGAACGGAAAAAACGGCGGGGAACGATAATCCACATAACGCTCAATTTGTAAACAACGAAATAGGCATCAGTGAAATGGGTAGAAAGCTTTTACACTGGTGTTTGCATTAACGAGTCGCATCGGCACATTTTACCCAACACAAAAGCTTCCGACAGTGACAATTCAACAAAAGACCAGACAGAGGTTTGGCGACTTCTTTTGTCCTTTTTATTTAGATGAAGGATACAAATGCCGAAGATACGTCAGTGATATTTACAAAAGCCAAGCAATTGAAGTATCAAGTATCAATCAAAAAGAGTTTAATGGATTACAAAACTTTGGATTGCATATAACTTGCAAATGTAAACTACCAATCTTATTAGTAAGCCTTTTCAAACCGCCAATAAACTATGTGTTCAAGCAAATCTCCCATCTCTATAAAATCGTTTAATGACAAGACATAATCCGAGGATTTCTTTACAGTTTACACTTTCAACATTAATTAGGTTATAATTTAGCCCACAAGCAGCCTCTTAGGGGCTTGGTGACTAGTTTCGGAACTAGTCACCAAGCCCTTGTATTTTGACGGCACGTCGTTTAAGGAAGAGCAGGCTGGCTATAATTTATGTGAGCGTATTAGGTAAGGCTAATAATTCATGCTTGACGGAAAATAAAAAAATCTAGAAAGAAATTAAGGTATAAGAAGTGACAAACTACCAAACGTTTTAAGAGGTGTTGCGTTGGATACAGGACATTAAACAGTCGAAATCGTACGATTTCGATTACGATAGACATCAGGTTTTAAGTTATAAAACTAGTTTAAGAAGAAATGGACCACCCCCCCCAAAAAGGAACACTTAAAGTCTTTTTTCCTGCATACGTCGTTTTCATTTAAAAACGCAATTTTTTCGTATTCTGTATGCTCGTGGTTGCAATAGCAATTAAATGAGCACACCAAACGATTTAATTAAACTTCTCTTGGCCAATTAGACACGAGTCATTTTAATTTAATTGGCAAGCAAATTGCATATGAACGAAATTAAATAAAAAGACTGAGATGGTCGCAATTTTTGTTTATGGTGAAAAATTTAACATTCCAACTGTTACATCTTACAACTGAAATCTCTCCAGAGGGAAAATGAATAAAAGCGCATTCTTGAAATGAATTTAGTGGGGAGAATAATCTGAAGAAAAAAATGCGTCGTGTTTGCGGTATTGCGAGCTGCCTAGAAACAGAAAGTTAGTTAGAAGAACTTAGATTCAATTGCAGCAGAAAAGAAAAACAGCGCTATTATTATTGTTGAGTGGAATGTCGGGAAATATATTTCCACTACTTCATCAAATTTAATTTTGAAAAAAAAAAAAGAAAGAAAGAAAAGAAGAAAAAAGGAAAATAAAATCAACAACCAAATGAACCTCATGTTGACTTAGGATAGAATATGAGCATAAAAGTGAAATGAAAATGAAAAATCGATTTTTAGTTTTTAAATTAAATTCTTAACACTATGCGGTTAATTACTCGTAAATATTAATCGTGGAGCTAGGCAGTAAATTTCAAGACTGATTGACTAACTAAAAAGATACCGCTCCAAGAAATCACAATAGCTTTTTACACCGCTCGAACTGAGATATATATCCCCGGACAAACTTAAAACAAAGTAATTAAGCTCACCTTGTTAGACATTCGGAGATGCGCTATTTATGTTTGCTAGCTCCAATTTATACAATTTGCCAATTTGCAGCGCTATTACATAAACTAATGAAATCAATCTTGCGCGAATGAAAGTTTCCGCGGATAAGCTCCAAGGGATAACTAATATTGTTGCGTTTAAAATAAAAACGAAACCAACATACTACGCGTTATTGAAGCTATAAGCTTAAAAAAAGGGGGAAAAGAGAACGACAGCTAGGAGCGTACCAAGGCTTAAATGGGGCCTACCTTTTGACAGTTACTTTTTACCAGTTTTGAAGTTCAGGGGTCAAAAATTAGGGATTTTGAAATACCGGAATTGCAACACAGGACAAGCAGCTGAAACAGTGGAACTGAACTACCTAGAAGGTTTGGGGTTAATTTAATTTGTTGGCCAACAGCGTTCGGCCTGTCTATCTTTTTTTCTTCCGACAAATCTTCAGTAGAATAGTAAACAGCACAACTTATAGGATGTAATAATTTAGAAAAGGCACTATTGAAAGAGACAAAAAGCATTCTGAAATAGCTAAAGTTTTAAGGATTATTGACGGAAAAGACATAAAGACATACAGCCATGGATGTTAAGGCAATAATTGAAAATTTAGGTTCTTCAAAAGAGGATTATAAAATGGCGGGAATCAAAAAGTGATGGTTGGCCCAACAAAAACTCAATGCATAAAAATGTTTAGGTGAGCTTGAGGGTGACTTAAAAGCAAGTTTTTGTTACAAATTGAAACATAAACCACTGACCAATTAGAGCGACAAATCTATCCAAGGTGGATCAAAGAGTGGCAGGCCTCTTCCTCCTTGTATCTTTGGCTAGCAGTTGCAAAAACATTGTCGATATGATCGCTGTGTTTAAAAGGTGTCCCGAAACAATCATCGGGTGTTCATATAAATGGAAGAGCAGGGCCCTTTAAATAGCACAAATTGCATTGCGTTTCCTTGCTTCTTATGAAGTTTAAATATAAGTCAAAGCCAAGCCCTTTCGCTAATCTAGCTGCCAATCACTTGAATAATTACCTTATAAAGAGCTTGCCCATAAAGCAAAAAAAAAAAACATGGAACTTTGACAAACAATAGAAGGCGATGGCAAAAGGTTTACTGTTTCATCTTACGACTATAGAATTATCATACAGGCGAATAAATTGACGGGGATGAAATTGTAAAAAGATCTGTTTCAAGAGTCTTCGCTTCAGTGAAGGAAAAGACGGAAAAATTTATTTGTTGATCCCTCGCTAATCCATATTGTGGTATTATAATTTTACTGCAAACGAGCAATCAAAATTTTGCTGAAAACAATCTAAAATGCTATCTTTGACAGGATGAACATAATTACTTTTGACAAAACTCATTAAAGGACAGATTTGGAAATGACAGTTTAGAGAGAAAAAAAAAACAAAATATGTTATTTGATAGGCTCTTCATATCTACTGTTTGTTGTTCCACGTTTCTGTGTGCTTAAAGGAGGCAAAAGATACAACATGTACACGTTTGCGTTGGTTTTTCGCTAAAAATGGCAGAACTGAATATACTATTCAAAACTCAATTTGATCTCCGAGAGATTTTGAGCTTTAAGGAAGATTGTGAGCTTTGAGGGTGGAGCCTTGTAAACACCCTATAGAAAACAAAAATAAAAAATTGCGAAAACTTACTTCAAAATCATTTTTGAAAAGTGCGGTTTTCTTAAAAAAGAACAAAAGATTTTTCGCTTCAATTTCTGCCCCGTTTCGTTTATTTATTGTGCAAAAACAGTTCTAAAATAACGTCAACCGGAAAGGGTTTAAGGAAACTAGCGAGGTTCAAGTGAAGGCGATCCAGAATTTTCTCTTACTCTCAAGGAACATTACTGAGATAACGCCATGATGTCCTCCTCTTTTTACTCATTAGGGAGCTTAAAAGCAAGGTGACTACGTCGACGACTGCAAGAACGTCATCTGAAAATTCGACTTCGCGTTTCTGCATAATTTCTAAATTATTCCTAGTCATTATACGTGCAAAATGTGTATTTCAAGGAATTAATTTGGAATCAGCGCTTTGGAGATAAGAGGACAAAATTGAAAATTTGCAGTCAAGTGGCACGTCATCAACACAACAGAGAGCTTAAGTAAGGAATTTTACAATGTTGGCGAAGAATCCTACAACTGGCCTGGATTGGTCAGCGTGTCGTTAAGTTAAATACAGAGATTTACGGTTATGTGCTCAAGTCAGTTGTCATCAAAACGGTAAATATGGTAATTTCATGTTGTTATTTTGTAGAGGACTGCACGGACTTGTTAACAAGTGTATGCGTGCCGCATGTGCAGCACGCTTATTTCTCGTCACTCAACCAATCAAATTCTTAATTTCTGGCCTTACTGTTGCCGTTCCCGTTGATGATGCTAAGGCTTCCCTATTTTTACAAAGACGATAACACGAGCTAGGAGCCTCTCGACCCTTTAGAAATGCGTGTGAGAGAAAAAATCACGTTTAATTTCTCAAATAATGGAAACATCGTTACAAGACTATTTACCAAAGCATTGGAAAGAACTTGAAGATGAAAATTCTCCTGGCCTTGAAGAGGTGTCCATTTTGTGAGATGATTGACACTCTATAATAACGTTCCCAGGAGTCTTGATATACCA
>BLAZ01000129.1:2336351-2338851 GCA_014633955.1 Acropora tenuis | reverse complement strand
TGTAACAACAAGAAACCAAATTTTTGGAAAATGAAAATGCTATTTTTCATTAACTTTACAAGGAATAAAATTTACTGTCATCAAGTCTGTACACCATCCAACATAATCTTTTGTCATGCTGATGATTTACAGATTATAGCAAACTCAATGTTCGCATTTCTGGCAAATTGCTCCGTTCACTACCAAATTTCCCCTTGCCATAAAACCATGGGAAACCTTTATTTTGACGTATTTTTCCTGTTTGGGAACTTTCTCCATGACTGTCCCATTGTTGAAAAAAAGGGTTAAACCCAACAACTTTCAGATGTTTGCAGTAAAACGCAACTTTCCACCAAACTTTTAATGCTTCACGCCTTTTTCTCTATTTCTATCATTTTTCCACTATGTATATGACTGAATTGCCATGATAAATTTATGTTTATTGATATTGTCTTACTCTGACCCATGACTTGTTAAGGAGAAGTTTCATTTCTACGACCCTGTTTCTCATTGTGTTATGTATACTGATATCCCTTGTTAATTAAGTAAATGATGTAACGTAAGTATTGTGATGCTTTGTAAAATTAAGTGATTAAATTTTAATAAAATCATAAATTAAAAAAAAAATAAAAATAACTAGAAAAAAGTACAATTCATTCCAAAAACACTGAACTCCCAAGTTTTTGCCGAGGCCTTGACTTGGCAGATGTTCACTCACCCTTCTATACAGCTGAATCGCACCTGTTGAATCAGGGTCTATAACATTTCCCTCAGGATCCCGTACAACAAGATCCAATCCTAAGGTCCTTGTGAAAACAATGAAAGCAAAATTTATTATTATTTTAATCCTAAATGATTTATTGTTCAAAATTTGTTCAAAGCAACAATGCTTTTGCCAGATTTCCTGAAAAAAGCTTAATGCAGATCCCATAAAATTCATTTTCCATGATAAGATAGGGTATATCTCTCTGAGTGTGAAAATAAAAACCAATTTAAGAGCCTAAAAGGCCACTATCAAATTGACTGCTATTTTTATGAGAACCTTTTCAGCCAAGTTGGAAAAACCAAAACCAATTGAGTTATCAAGTGCACAGCTATAGTAGAGTAACAGTGACTCACTGGATAACAATATCAACCCTTTGTACAAATGAGGCCAGGTGTTTTATTGGCATTTCTTTGAGGCTACCGGCTAGCAGCTTGGGTCTGGCATTTAATGACAATATGGCGAAACTAATGTGAATGATGGTTTCCTGGCCATGGTTCTTTCATGGAACCCAGTAGTTCTTTCACCCATTGCCAAGCAACCATAATTTACGTTAATCTTACGTAGATGTATTCAACAAAATTCAATATTATTTTCATACGATGAACCTCACTTGTTTCCATAATCTATTGTCTGTGTAACTCTCTGTTTTAGTTGCTTTAACTGGTCCTGCAAACAAATTCAATCAATAATTATTGTTAGTTTGAAACTCGATATATGCATCTAGTGTGCCAAGTGGTTGATGACACGTGGACATGCCATGACAGTGCCCCTTTAAACCACAAAGAAGTCACCACGACTCCACATTGTCTCTCTCCACCCAGGTGTGTATTTAAAAAGGGACCCAAAAAATATTCTGGTATCAATACTTTTGGTTGCTTCATGCTGCAGACGTGAAGGTCAAAGAGACTCGTGAGTAACTTAACCAACCAACAAACAAAGGGAAGGGCACCAATCCTTTCTCAAAGTCTGTCTCAATATGTTGGTGTTCATTTTACCAACCCCAAAGAGATGGCAACCTGATAAAACTTGAGCACTTTGGCATGGAATTCAACTCAGGTCCCCCGCACAATGCAATGAGGTGAGTTGTTTCTAAAGACACTGTGGTAGTGCATTGGTGGAATAGTATTGAACTTTGTTTGGTATACTTAACCAGGTCATAGTTCAGTCTGAGCAAGACCTATCACTCTAAACATTAGTTTATACATCTATTACCCTTGGCAACTTAAATTATCAACTTATAAGTATGACGTGATGACCACTAACATTAAAAAGTGCTGTTATATGTTCAAAAGTTACCACAGGTATAAGACTCCTTGTGCATGAACATTATACCTACCACTGGGAGTGCTTTAGCCAGGATTTGCCTTCGCCAATCCATTAACTCCAGCATAAGATTGCGTACCTCTTGAAAAAGGCCCTCCTCCCTTCTCTGCAAGAATTCAATTATTACTTTTCATCATCATTAATGTTTCAATCATCTTACAACAGCAACCATTGGCTGACAGCAGCGACTGTTGGCTGCAGCAGTAACTGTTGGCTGACAGCAGCAACTGTTGGCTGACAGCAGCAACTGCCGGGTTCCTGCATCAACTGCTGGCTGCCAGCAGCAACTGTTGGCTGAAAGCAGATACTGCTAACTGCCAGCACCAACTGTTGGCTGCAAGCAGCAACTGTTGGCTGCAAGCAGCAACTGTTAGCTGCCAGCAGCAACTGTTGGCTGCTAGGGGCAACTGTTTGGTTGCAGCAGCAATATTG
>BLAZ01000129.1:2286060-2293560 GCA_014633955.1 Acropora tenuis | reverse complement strand
AAATTATTGATAGCATGGTATTGTTTGTATTTTTGTTTCAGTCCCTGGGGATTTCAGTTTAGTGACACTGTATTACCTGTAAGTAATTGTCTCCATTTTTTTAGCAGCTACCTTTGAACATTGATTTCTCAGCAATAACAATTCTTCTTGTAATATAACACTTTAATTTTAGTGTTGTAGCCAAGGTAACATTAAAAAAATAGCAACTTGCGTGTCATGGATTCCATGACTCTATAGAGCAATCAAAACAAGAAATCTGATTGGCTCAAAAACAGCTTCTATTTGTATTAGTATAATTATATCTTGGCAAGAGAAACATTGTTATTGAAAGAAAAATCACGGGTTACCCAGTAAAATGATACGGTAGACAACAGGGTGAACCAAAAAATTGGTAGAATGGAACGACCTTTACAGCCAAGCCAGAACATTTTCATTTTATAAAATTGTATAGAGAAGGCTGGCATTATTCAATGGTGTTTAAAAGCACAGCAAACAGCCACATTCTGGCTCATACTAGGTGGGGGTAGGATTGTTTTTGAGTGTGGATATGTGTTATCAGTATACTGTTGGTCTACAGGAGTAACCTCTTTTTGTGTTACAATAAATAGTTCCAATGCACTAGCTGGAATGGATGCCTAATTTCCATTGTCTCTGCTCTGTGTAGTCTATAATGTGTTTTTTTATGGCATTTTGCTTCCAGGTATTGATTTCAGTGAGGCGTCCATTAATGGTCCAAGTACCTGCGGTTAGTTGTGCTTTTGTTGAATTACACAGGGTCACAGAAAAATTCATAAGCATTCATAAATTTTTTCTCCTGTAAACCACAAGAGAAGCACAAGAGAGATACTACTTTAACTTTATTTGGCAACCATTATTAGTCAGTTGTTTTCATACATGTACAGTAGTTCTTAGTAAGTTCTGAGCAGGATTTCAGCTTAAAAATTCGTTAAGAATCCTCACAGTGGCCTTTAGGTTTTCTGTTCTGCTCACTTGCTTATTGTTTGTCTGTTTCATTTTAATTGAAAACAGCATGTGTTAGGGAGTGGCTGGTGGCAGGATTGGTTCTGGTTCATGCTTGTTCCATACACACATTTTCATATCAGGTGAATGCTTTTTTGTACCTGCAAGGTAACCTTGTGGATAGTATTAAAGAAATATGTTTACCCTCCCTCACCCCACCCTGGGGAACAGAGAAGAAAGATTTGCAGTTCAACATTTTATGGAGGGGGAGACGAAGGGGTAGAAAAATTCTAGTTTGGGTAATTTGAAATGCAGGTCTTGGAATGAAAACTGCACTCGGCAATTTTCTCAATTATTATTTTGCTCAGTGCATTGAAGGCTGGCCTAGTAATCACTAATTAGGTCTCCGCTCTCATTTGTTACTCTGAGTTTCCGTCAATCTCTTGAACTGAACTTGAGGGTTTTCTTTGACCTCTTTGGTTTTTGCCCTCGTAAAAACTCAACTCATGCCAGCTTGTCACATGACTTAGAGAGCCACAAGTTTATAAGCTGATTTTCCTGTGCAACACTATAGTCTTGAATTCCAGATTGCTGTGAATCCCAGCAGTTTCAAAGTCAAAGTATCATAAACAGTGACGCATAAGCTGCACTTGTATAGTATTATGTCACACCATGAGTTTGAGAGGTCAAAATTTGGATGGAAAAGAAAAGAAAAAAATGTGGTAGAATTTTGCAGCAGAAAAGCTCAAGTGTGTTTTGGTTCAATGATCATACTGGCAGTTAGGCCTGTGGTTGGCTTTATCACTGTAAAGGCAATGAGATGAAATAGTATAGTTATGAGCATAGGTTAGAAACCATGCAAGAACTTGGAAATATGAAACTGGAGATAAGATATACCATGGAATGCTTTTACTATTTACAGTGATGCTCTTGTGGATAAGCCACATCCCCAATTTAGAGCTATTGTTTTTGGGGGAAAAAGTCTGGATTATATGCCAGTGTTTTTGGTAGTAATCAGGATAACAAGAAAGGTTGCACAAAGCCTGATAGACATTAGCAGCATGGTTTTCATTGTTGCTGGTATTGACCAGGTTAAAGGAGTTGTCTGATGATAATAGCTGTATTTGGCCTCAAATCAAGTAAAATTTCGCAGTTAATTTGCAGTTTTCCTTTCTTTCATAGGGTTCTTCCTCCGATAGAATTAGCATTAAAAGATTGCAGTGATGTTCAAAAGGTGGGGTTTAGTCAGTTGCAAAAAAAGGAGAAATATATTATTCTTGACAATGACTACATTTTAAGTCAAAAGTTTGAGTTTGTTAGGACCAACCACTTGAGTTTGCATCTCGGTACTGTTATAGCTACAATAGTTATTGAATGCATTGATTCTTGACGGAAAAACACAAGTTGTAGGAATTTGTGGGAATTTCATTTTAAGCATCACTGAAATTATTAGGGGAGTGATTTTGTGCTTTATATGCTGAAGCAAATTTTCTGGGCATGTTACATTCATTAATGGAAATGAATCACAAACTGGGCCAAAAAAAATGTTATCAGCTTTGCCCTTCTGATTGCCCTTCATTTGACACATCATTGATGTCAAAAATGATTTCATTTTGCAGCACATGGCGAGTGCTCTTGGTGTGGCAGCCACAAATTATTCATCAGATGATGTCAATGAATTAATGAAGCAAATTGAATCACAATCTAAAGGCGTATCACAAGCTCCAATCCAAGCAAGCCAAAATGTCAGAAGCATTCCAAGCATTCCAAGAGACGCTGGTAATGCCACTCCCAACACCAGATTAACATGTATGGTAAAACAAGTCAGGGATGTGTTACCACAAGTGCCATCAACCGTTATTGCTCGAGACTTGAGTGAGTTACAGTTATTATTCTCAGGGGGGGGAGTTAAGTAGGTTATTACTGAGCATTTACTACTGGCCTCACAGGAACATGCATATTCCATAATAGTCTGTCTTTTTGGCCGATGGTAGACCCTTTCTTGTTGGCTAATTATGGCCAGATGTGAAGATTGATGCAATGTTGTAAAGAGGCAAGTCTTCATTGGCCCATTGCCAGGAAGTAGTCCCCCCTTTGGTATTTCTTTCAAAATGTTAGAACTGTTGAACTCTGCCCAAAGCTACTAATGGGATATATACCTGTATGTGCTCAGTTTGATTTCAAAAAGAGGAAACATGAATTTCCTATAATATAGCCATTAACGCTAGGATAAGAGGAGACTGAAAAAAATAATTATATGCAATGCCTGACAATCTGCAACCATTCCCTTCAAGAAGGTGCCACAAAAACTCACAAAGATGTTCAAGTAAGCATCCTTTAGCCACACAACAGTCTTTCTTATATTGAGTGTAGTAATATTCTGGTTATTACGCTCCCACCAATAACATAGGTCCATTTTTTTCCACATATAACAAGTACAGCCTATTCCTTGTAACTTTTGTTCATTGATGGTTGAAATAGAAGCTGGTGTTAATTTTCCAATTCCATGAGATATACTGTACTAGATTCCCAGATGATCAACCATACAGGAAAATTACCCCCATCCAACAGAACTGAAGGCCTGGAATTCCGCAATAATATTCACCCCATTGCTTGATTAGAGGGAGCATGATTGCCTCTTAACTTCTTTCTAGCCTTTTCTCTGTTATTGACCCATTCATTCAAAATGGTGTATGACTGGTAGCATTGGAATTCAGATGTAACTTAGATGAACGGAAAGGAACCATTACTTTGCAGGACACCTGTCTTACAATTTCTTTGTATTTTTATCGGTGCTTCAGGCCGTACTCATTGTGTTGACACAACTATTGCCAATATTTTGGAAGGAAGAGTTAGTTATGTACCAGAGAAAGAAAACAACCACACAGAAATGCACGATGGTGTCAAGATGAGCTCCACACCTCTTTCAAATGAGGTAATCCAATGAAGAACCAAATTAATTTAGTTTTACACAATGTAGTTCATAAAAGACACCAATTAAATTACTATTTGCTGCTCAAGACCCACCCACAGTTCTGTTGGATTTGCAAAAGTTGCTAATCATTGGTAACACATAGAGTGAAATTTGAACACAAAAGTGGTTAAATGTAAATTTTTGGGAACTTCTGTGTTTTATTTACTGCAGACTGCACCAACCAAACCACAGCCAGTGACCTTCTCACGCTCTCCAGAGGAACGGCAAAAATTGCTAAATCAGCGTAAGGTCATAATGCTGGAAAAGGCAAGGAGGTAAATAGCAAGCATTTTTTTAAATCCAATTTTCAGTGTCAAGGGTTCAAAAAATTTAATGAATCAAAGGGCCCTTGAATAATTTGCACGGGGTGTGGCTCTAGATCTCTCTTCTTAGTTGTTTTATGGTGGTAATTCAAATACTGTTTCTTGAGAGTGGAGTAGATCAAGGACCAACTGATTCATCCTACATGAGGTCATGTTTGAGGATTCAAAGCGAGTGCTTACCAACCGCCATTTAAAATCTTTTTGAGAGCAGCGATTTTTTTTGTAGCAATAAAAAATTGTATTTTCACCGTTATAATATTCTGCTTCATGCTTGTTCCTGAGATCAGAGTATAGCTTGGAACCTCATTGTTCACACTTCAGATTGTGCAAATGAGTTCCACTTAACTGTGGTTGTGTTTTAATTTCACTTCACAGGCGTTTTGCTGGCACTATCAATAAAGAGATATAGTATCTACTGTGAAAAGCTGCATGCATAATAGATGAAATCTGGTATGTTGCAGATATGATATCTGCTTATAGGAGTGATGGCAGAAGCCTTACGGGAGATGAATTCCCACATCCACTCTGCAACCCCCTACTGGGATATGGTCTTGATGTCCGTCAGGAGTGCTCTGCAGCATTAATAACAAACCAATAAGTTAGTGTTTTTTTTTTGTGGAAATCCTTTTGAGTAACCCTTTTTGGAGGTTTGTCTTCTTTTTTGCACTGCCTGGACGATCTTCGTGAGCAATAGAATGCTGTTGTAATTTGTAGAAAACTGATGATGTGACCATGTCTTGGAAGGGGGTCACACATTGCATGTGGGAATTGTGTGCAATTGTTGCTGGTGCCTATTCTTGCGTTCGATTAATATCCCATAAATTAAGTATCTAGATGTGAATATATTTTTGTTTATAGTGCTCAAACAAGAAAATGCATGGAATCATTCTACTCTTGAAATTAACTGTTTCTGTCTTTGTCATACTTGGCTTATGAGAGCAACATGAGCATGCAGTCAGTTTTTTGTATTTCTTCTTCCTTCCAAGTCTACTTTTAGATATCACATTCAAGATACCTAGAACTGAGGTCAAGTTGTTGTGGTTGTGCACAATTTTGTTTTAAGGTCCCACTTGTTCAAAGTTGTAATTGTGATGGACAACACAAGTCAACCTCTATCATAACTGACAATCCATTAGATAAGAGATATGGAAACTTAACTTTTGTTCTCTGGATGCTGGTTATTAGCTTAAGCAAGAAAAATGTCAACAAAATAATAATGTCTTTTCAAAACTAGCCCGCACACAGGTTCTTATGTTGAATGGCTTGAAGACTCACACTACTAAGAGATGCTGGTCAGAAGAGTCTGCATGCATGATATGTCCAAAGAAACTCTGAACTCCAGGAAAGCACTTAATGTTTGTACCTTGACAAAGTGCAACAGTCAAAGTTGAAGATATGGTGAAATCTTTCAGTTGTTTATCAAGTTATCAGCAAAAATGGGGAGGTATTATGTCTTCATTTTAATAAGACAATGACATCAAATTTGAGAGCATCATCAGAAACTGTCACTACATAAAGGTGCATTTTAGTTTTGGGACAAAAAAGGTGTTCAATAGCAGTGAATGGGGAGTTGAGTTTCAAGAGAAATAAAGATTTGTTGTGTAGCACTCAAGTATCTTAATGATAAGATGGTGTGGAGAGACAGAACTGTCCAGTTACAGTTATGTTCTATTTGAACCACAAGGGAAATTGAATTATGTGGAGGGCTTTAGTTGTCTTGAAAATAATATATGAAGATAAAGATGAGTCTACATTTAGCTTTGCCCATGTTCACTTTATTGTTGTCACTGAAAACTTTTTCTTGAAGTACCATACTTACATAATTTATGTGGCAAAGTGGTAAATAAAATTTTCAAGAAATGCATAATTTAATGCAACAACACATATAGGATCATACACAATAATAAATAGATAATAACACAATAGTACAAGGTTACCCGTTCATTATTTACATATTTTTTTTATGATAATTATTGTTAATGTTTACCAAATCAGTGGATAGCAATTTTCACGCGTTTTGATTGGCTCCCGTAACTCGGAATATCCTTGGCTATTCACTGTTTTGCGAACGGAAAGAAAAATGGCACGTTGTTTCGCGAAAGTTTCTGAAGAAGAAATTAAAACAGTATTTACCAAATCAGATGGATAAAAAAATGCTAAAACAACTATCCCCCTCAGGGTCGGTGAAGAGCGGTGGATATATACCTCGGCGCTTCGCGTCTCGGTATATATCCACCACTATTCACCTCCACTTCAGGGGATAGTTGTATAATATTCTAAACATTTCTCTAGTTGTTTATCAACACTGCCTTTTGTTCAAACCATTCGTTTCTCTTCTTTATCAAGTTATTTGCTAACAAACCCTTAATTTACTCCTAAAGATCTCCATCTTATCATAAAATCCTCCAATTATTTACCTAAAAGATTCTTGTCTCTCACTATTAAATCATTAAATTCTTTGCTAACACATCCTCTATTGAAACACCAATACCTTCTCGTCTCATATAATCAAATTATTTCCTCCTTGGCATTCTTATCTCGCATTAATCATCAAATTATTTACTAAAACACCCATTGTTTACTCTTAAACATTCTTGCCTAACATATCAAATTAATTACCAACACACTCACTATTTTGTCCTGAATATAATATTATATCTCATTAATCATCAATTTACAGTGTACTAACACACCCATTATTTACTCCTAAGCATTTTCACCTTATTTACTAGCACACCCTTTACATTCTTCAAAGTATTTTCAACTCTCATTAATCATCAAATTATTTCCTTACACACTATTTACTGCTAAGCATTTAATAATTTATTTGGGAACAAACCCTCTATTTACTCCTAAGCATTTTCAACTCTCAATTATTGTATTATTTTGTTATATATCACACCCTCTATTTACTGCTAAGGCATTTACCAATTTATATGTTAACACATGCTCACTTTACTGCTAGGCATTTACCAATAATATTTATTTATTTGCTAACTCGCCTGCTCTGTACTGCTAAGGCATTTAACAATTTGTCTCTTTGCTAACTTGCCCAATCTTTACCAATTTCTTTATTTGCTAACTCTCCCTCTCGTTACTGCTAAGGCATTTACCAATTTCTTTATTTGCTAACTCTCCCTCTCTTTACTGCTAAGGCATTTACCAATTTATGTATTTGCTAACTCTCCCTCTCTTTACTGCTAAGGCATTTACCAATTTATGTATTTGCTAACTCTCCCTCTC
>BLAZ01000129.1:2240393-2242893 GCA_014633955.1 Acropora tenuis | reverse complement strand
CGAGGTCCATAAAAATGCAAAAAGCGAACGAGGTCAATATCCAGCTATCTTGACTGAATTAGCTTGGTCTATAAAGAATTTATTGTATGGCATAAAGGACAATGGAAAAATGATCTTCATACTTGTGTATTTTTTAGCACTGAAAAGCAAGCCAACTGTATGCAAAAGTGATGGTGTGTTTTTGTTATCTCGTCTTCTAGGTCCATCCTGACCTGGGTGGTCCAGTCTCCAATCAAGGAAGTCTTATTTAGTTTTGTTAGAGTGCTATAAGACTAATCATGGTCTTAATGGCCTTAACTGTAATGATTATTTTGAATTTAATTCTTATGGTAAAACAGGGTCATTCATTTAAATTTAAGACAGCCATTAGCTGGAGTAAACTGCTCTTTCCACTCATTCTTTTAAGAATTGGTAAACAGTGGCATACTCTTCTCAAATAGATAGTGGATGAATGGGATTTTAGCATTCTTTGACGCAAACTTATAAAGTTTGCAAAATTTTGTAAATTTTTAGCCAATTCTTAATAATTCTTATAATTTAGATTGTATTATAACTTCCTTTTGTTTTACATACGGAGCATCCTTGATAGGGATAACCTCTGATGTTTCCTTTTATGTATCCTTTACATAATAAAACATGATTTGATTTTTTTGACAGAGAAATCAAAGAAAATATTTTTACTGTTACAGAAAATATTTTGCGAAAGAAAACTTTTGTGCATCTGCTTGAACTTCGGCGAAATGTTATTGTGGGAACAAAACGGAAATCCCTAGTGGGCAACATCGCTCCATCTTGCCCACTCAGACAACCAATCATAGCCCGGGATAAATCATTTTATTTTAACCAGTGTTAAAACTCCGGATCTCCGTCTGAATCCCAACTTTTGAAAGTTAATAATATCCAGTAGCATTTTTAGATAGCCACATATCAACACTGTTGAGGCTGAGTTTGTTGAATTTGAAATTTGCTGCTATAATTCTTTTAGAATTTAGTCTAGATAAAATCTTCAACCAACCGGTCAGTTTCATGAAAAATTGATACCCTATTCCAGACCCAAACGCTCTGATTTATGCATCCTATCATACAGTAAACTGCTTGAAAACCACACACTCTACAGTGGCACATAGCTATAGATCCCATCTATTTCAACACCCCCGCCCCCCTCCTCCTGGGACCATGGGTCAGCTACATATACCACGCCGTGACATTAGGAAAACTGACACATCCGGCTTAAACATCTCATCTGCACTTTAAAACAAAATAATTTTATTGGCCTTAGATACCCCTTATTCGTAAAGAAAATTTCACGAAACATTTGTAGTCGCAAGAATAAAGACAACAACAACAGTCCTGGTCAACGTGTCGCAAGTAGTTGCGTTACAAAGAAGTAACGCATATTCACGAAAATGATAATTATTATTGTCACGGTTCTTCAGCAGCTTCTTTTCTGTCCTTGCAGCGTTAACCTTCCAGTAGTTAATAACAGTGCTGTTAAAGACTTTAGTTTCACAATAGTAATTTTTGAAGTTCGTAACACGATGGCTCGGGAAAGTGCAAGATCACTTGATCGTTTCCTGTTGTTCGAATGACAAACAATGGTTGACGGTGAAAATTCAAAACTCGTTCGAACGAATAATTATTAATAATTTTTTGCCTTCTCTCGCGAATAAGCAAAGCAGTTCTCACGGGTGCCTGATTCTTTCAATCGACTGCTCGAGGAAAGCGAACGACTTTCAAGTCCGTTCTAGCGAAGCTTCACAGACGACACGACGACATGCAGGAACAAGAACGTCACAAATTTGCATATTTGACAATTAAAAACAATCGTTTTGCCCGCTTTGCACTTTTTTTTTTTTTTTCATTACTAAAACATTTAAAGATGTTCTTTTTCTTTCAACGACGTGAAATGACCTGTTGTAATTTGCAGTTGCGTGGACGACGTGGGCTTATGATGACAAATGTTCAATTCTGAAGCGCTGGTCCGAATTATTTAATTCCGGGATATAGCTGGAACACATTTTGCGAGCGTAATCACTTTGAATAACTGAGAAACGATTTCAGAAACACGAAGTTATATTTTCAGAATGACGCTCTCGCTGTCGTCGATGCCGCCTTTGCTTAAACTCCCCACTAGTACTTTAGAACGACTCATTGACTGTTGAGAACGACTTCCCTTTCCGTTCTCTCGGAGACTTCACGGCTCCACGACCCTGATGATGACAAGACGTTTGGAGAGTTTTCGCGTGAGAGGTCACAATAATTGTTTCAACTTATGGTTTGAAGTACATTCTGTTTTGCAGTCGTTATCATTAACAAAACACATGATGTTCCGAATCAAATAATTTTGACCTGAAATTCCTTAAGCCGGCATTATATAGAAGTTTATTATAGCTGCTGACTGACTTGAAAGAGTGGCTGGATTTCAAAATACCCCCTCACTTATATATTAACAAACTAATTAAGTGTATTGTTTTCCATGTCTTGTTCCTTAAGAGAGGAA
>BLAZ01000129.1:2176505-2179005 GCA_014633955.1 Acropora tenuis | reverse complement strand
TCTGTTGTAAAGTGAAGATTTTCTTTTACTTCGTTTTGATTTGTTATCACATTGGTGATTTTGCTTTTGATTTGCATACCTTTTTTGTGCTTCTCCGGGAACACAAATTCTCTGGAGTTTCGATTTCAGAAAGTGAAGAGCATACGATACAGATTCTCTTTGGGCTGAGTTGTATCACAGGAGCAATTTTCAGCTTTGTCATGATTGGGACATACGCATACTACGTCTATTACCACTGCTATTGCATGAACAATGCAAGTTATGATCTCGTTAATTACTCCAGTGGTGATGCTTGGTTCTCTCCTGATCACAGATGTGATAAGAAATGCAACCGCACGTTTGTCAATCTTGAGTTACGGACCTCTGTTCTGGAACTCTTGTTCAAGGATGACATTCAGAGCGGAATATTGTTTTGGGTCTACAACGGTTCACAATCGACGGCCACAAGCAATCCTGGCTGGATGTCAATCGCCTTCTCTGTGTGCAGTATTATAGCGCATTTGAAGTTGTGTTTATGTTTCCTCACAAAGTTATGTGGATGTGGCGCAGGTGAAGAACTGTGTGGCGAAGACTGCGAAGATGCTGTAACGAAGGCTATCTCGTGTATCTTTGGATTCGGAGGTTCAGCAATATGTTTGTTTCTAACTGCTGTAGCCTTTGTAAACGAAGTTAACTGACCCGGGAAATTCCAAGAAAAGAACATATGGCAATGGCCTGGGGGAGAAAAGACTCCATTCGCTAAACAGCCTTCCACTAGTAGCCTACTCAAATGACGGTTATCCAGAACTCGACCGACATTCTCTTGATTAAGGCATAAATCATCTTGAAATTTAGTTATAGCACGTTGCGACTTTACATGGATTCTGGTTAACTGTCAACAAAATAAATACGGCAAAGTTGAATGTTTTAGAAAGGTATCATGTCCTTCCGCCAGCAAGTCACTTCGCTCATGCTTTCGTTCGATTTCCCAACGTTCACATTGCTAATGCCGTTGCTCGTTTTGTTAACGAAAAATATGTTAATAACCTTATTCTTAGTTCTAGCTTGATAATGATTAATTCCTCGTTCTTAAAGCGTGCGAGTATGCTGATTTTTCGTTCTCAAAGCGCACCACAAAAGTGCCTGTAAGCAACTATGCCTGAACTGATTGATCCGTGAAACAGTTTATTTAGTGTTACTGACCAAATGTGTCAGCGAAACGACATCTAGGCATTAGCCGTTAGCGGGAAACGCCTCGAAACGTTCCGAAATAGCCGCTTTTTCCACTTTTTGTATTCTTCAACGCTTGCCAACGACACATTAAGATATACATTTATCCAAAATAAACTGTAGCTCTTCCGAGTAACTCCAGGAAAGATAATTATAAATTGATTGATAGTGAACATGAAGTTCAATGAAAGGCCAACTGCAGTATCGAAAAGCCCACAAGCGAAAGCTTTAACTATTATCGTGATCAAATAAAAGGTATTGTATTGTGACAGTTCTGTTTTGTTTATGTGCGATTTCTAAGTTTGTTGGTACACTGCCTAGAGCCTTCAATTCCGTAGGCTTATTCATGTAGTTTTTTTTTCTCAGATAAACAAAGACAGAAACAGGGACCCTCGAATCTGGCCCTGAGTATAAATGATTCACCGTTAACGATATTGGTCTTGAATAAATCGTCCTCCATTGTAGAAAGAGCAAGCAATGGTGGATGAGACTGGTTTCGGGCTAAAACTAGGGAACACAATCCTACTCTCCCTGTCCACTCGTCCGTAATCAGGAGATGCCTATTCTTGTAACACAGGCAACCCAAAGATAAAGATTAGGTTGTTGATTGTTCAAAGAATAGGAGATGACGTCTATAGTTTGTCATGAGAACCACAAGGCCCCAACCAAGCATGTGTGATTACAATGCGGTTGAGCAATCAAGCCAACTGAGCTGATCATCAAGTGATTTTGTAACAAATCGTAGAGGAGGGAATTCTCACATAATGACCAGGTCATGATGAACGTACATGATATGACAAAATTGACCTGATGGCCTCCAGTTGAGTTATTAGGTTTCCGTACTGCTTACTTTATAGTGTCACAGCCTTTTAGTGTCATTAAACTGCGATGGTCTGGTCAAAAATTGTGCTTCATTCTGTAGTGCAAATATACGAGTTGCATGTACACTCGACGAAACTGTCAAATTTACCTTTGACTGACATTATTCGTGATCGTTTCAGTTTTTACAAAGTGCTAAAAGTTAAACGAACTACTCAGAAACTAAAATTTGGTTTTATCAAACGAGTTGATAAAGGTTGAATTTCCACCGTGAAAGATTTGGAAAGCTGACGTTTCGAGCGTTAGCCCTTTGTCAGAGCGAATAGAGGAATTGTGGGTTGTTGTGGTTTATATGAGAGTGTAGAGGAGCTTTGCCATTGGTGAAGGTATGGTCACATGAATTTGTGAATAAATTAGTGGAATGAGAGGTCTGAGAGGCGTTCATTAATTCCGTGTGTAGAGAGTGTACCCA
>BLAZ01000129.1:1933312-1938312 GCA_014633955.1 Acropora tenuis | reverse complement strand
TCTCTCTATTTCCAAAGCTCCCTACCCCTTCCCCCAAGTGGAAACCACCGTCTCGCTCCCTCTTGCTATTCCTCACTGAAACTACCATGAAATTATCATGGAAAATGAAACGGAAATAACACTTATAGTAAATTGAAAGGAAATTAACAATTAACGATAATCGTCAATTCAAGGTAGAGAACATGTTGCAATCATCGACTTTGAATGGTTTTCTTCGGCATATGTTGAGATATAGTGTTGTTGAGAACACTTTGAGCGTATGAACCAAAACAATCGTTAGTTTCAATCTCGGTGAATAGTGGTAGAGTATTTTCTTCGATCTCAAAGAATAATTGTTTCTTTAGTGAATCGATGTCCTTCTTGGATTGCTTTCGAATCGTGGTAAGAAAAAAGCTGGGTCGAGCGTTCTCGTTTACACGAAAACGGTCGCCTTGGTGATTCAAAATGGCGGTAAAAACGGTGCCTACTGTCTCGAAGAAAAACGCGAAGCCATGGTCTATGTTAACAATGGAGTGCCAAAACAAATTGAACAGCCTCTTAATAAGATTTTTAGGGAAAAACCAAGTGACATTCATGGTACGTTGTATGGTTAATTTTATGCTTTTCAGTTCTGTGATTTCCACGCCTTGTTGCATGTACACGCACAACGCCGGAGAAATTTGAAAATTTATCTCCATTCTATCGGTTAGGCTTACCACCCACACAAAACCGAAAAACCCTCTTTAAAGTGGATAATTTTACAAAACACGGGCAAACTTCAGATGAATATTAATAATTCTAAAAGCGGAATTAATGACACTAAGAATTAACAATTACCGGTATTCCTAGAGCCCGAATGGTCTTTGAGTCAAGAGCCCATGTGGCCAAAGCCTGAATGAGATATTGATTTAGAAGCCATGAGGGCGAGATGAATAATTGTTTTAGTAAAATCCAACCAGTTGGTGAAAAAAATATAGAGACAAAACATCTTGCGTAGTTAAAGTTAGACTTGATTCCTTTTTTCCCACCAAAACATTACAACTATAGTGTGGGCTTTTTGCCACATGTGGGTTATAACATGTAGCCTAGTAGTAGCTTAACCAATCAGAACGCAGCATTGATAAAAGACCGCTACCGGTAGTTAGATTTTACTAATAGAGGATTTTACAGGGCCATGCGGGAATACAAATTTTATTGAGTGCTGTAATGAGTGAGCAAAGTGAACAAGTCAGAGATACTTTCAGCACGAGAAGATAATGCCTGTCACAAAAATGTTATGAAACTCGAATATAAAATTATAATGATAAAGAAGGAATAAAGACAGTAATACTTATATTTTCTGTTCCAAAAAGTCAAAATTCTAATCAAGAGGAGAAAAATTCTGTAACAGCAAAAGAGTATCTTACAAAAACCTGAGCGAGAGGCTCTCTTGTAATTGGCTAATCATGTTAGTAACCATGGCGGTGCCAATATCCTCACAAGTGAAAGATAAAAATAGTATCTTCACAACTCGCCATAAAGATATGATTGTTCAGTAAAGGGAGAAATCCTGGTATTTCATCAGTATCTACATAGTAAAAATTTTTGTTTTGTTTTCTGCTGGCTTGGTATATGCAGTAAACAAATTGGGAACTAAAAAAATCCCAAAAAATAATTTACATGTTTTGTCACACCCCAAACATGCCAGTTTTAGCTTAAAGTGGGATCTTTTAGGGCAAAAGCGCGCATATTTTTTTATGGAAAAAGGCACTCCAGATTTTTAATGAGTTTTAACCATCTTAAATCTTGTTCTAATTGTTTAATTTTTTGCACGTCCATTGACTGATTTTTATCATCAATAAGAGTACAGACTTACTGCATCTTTTCTCCTGAATTTAACATGGCAATTAACCTCTGTGGGGGTTTAAATTATTATTGCAAAATCCAATTTAACGTCAGATTTTTTTTACGTCTGTCCTGTTATTGATAATAAATTGCATCATGACATCATCAAAATGGCTGTGGGAATCATGAGCTGCAAGCTAGTGATTTCCTCAGCAAACTTTGTCAAAGTTATGATGCAATTTATCATTAATAAGAGGACAGACGCATAAAAAAACTGACATCAATTTATTTGATAGCACACCAGAGTTCTCCTTATCAGGCGTTAACCGGTAAAATTTACCACCTCAAACAACAGTTTTTACCGCCTGCAAACTCTTGAAGGTTTACTACAACTATATAAGTTGTTTTAAAAAATACTGGTCAGGAATTGTCCCTTACCTGCTGAGCTAAAACTTAGGGAGAACACTACACATTATATAAAAAAGGACACGATAAAAGATTTCATGTCATATACACTTTAATAAATACTTGAGCTGAATTACAATACTGTACAGTGCCACATATTTCCATATCCCTAACTTAAACTTAATTGGGCTTCTTTCTGACCAATTTGCCTACACTGACCCTGCGTGGACCAAAATATTGTACCTGACTACACAGGATACCAAAACAGTCTATATCTTGAACTACAGAAAAGATTGTTTTTCCCTATCATTGATTAATTTTGATGCATTATTGTCTTGTCCTGCAAAACCTTCTGGTTATTTTGCATTATAGAGAGTGGCCCTATATTTTTATCTGTCCTGTTCGGCAAAGCTTCTGACTAATTTGTGAATCCTGGACTTAAATTCTATAACTGCTCCCTGTTGCTGAGAATTGGCAGTTTTTCTTCTTCTTCCTTGACATTCCTCCTCCTTTGTGAAGGATTAGCAAATGAGTCAATTTTACTGAAGGGGGAAACTAGAGTAAGTAACTGGAAAAAAACCCTTGAGTGTAGTTGAGATGGAGTGGAACACAGCCAACTTACAATCAGTGAGGTGGGAGGAGTAAACACTAACCAGTCTGACCTCTGTGAAGGCACACAGTATGGAGTATTCCTATATGGCCACCTATCCACTGAGTTATGAACCCTGTTCAAGAGGCATTCAGTGAATAAGTGGGAATGAGTGTTTTCCTATTGAACGAGCTGTATTCTTTTCTCGTTAATATCACTTGATCAGATTCTTTTGGTTCTCTCAGAGATATTTGTATGTATAAATATATACATTTATATTTTTGCATTAGTGTAACTTGTTTTTGGTTGTTTATTACATAATCTAGTATCCAGGAATTCTTTTTTGATGTACCACTAGCACATATAATAACAGTATTCCACAAGAATACTGAAGGAATGCATTCTGCAGGGTAAATAAAGATTGTTGAAAACTAACAATTATTCTGATATTTCCAGGCGGAGTTCTTTGGAAATCAAAGCACCTGCTAATTTAAAGAAATAATGAATAATTTATAACAATAATAATAATAATATCGATAATAATAACAATAATTATACAGTAAGTAACTATGTTTTTTTTAGTGCTTTTTAGATTTTTGTTTTTATGAGTGCAATGATGTTGACATTTTGTAAATTGCGTGTACACACTGTACCTATGGAAACTATTGGATATAGTACAAAATTTAGATGTATTTTCATAACAGTATAATAATAACAATATAATAATAACCATCAAGTAATCTTCATTTGACAGCTATAATACTTCTTTTATCTTCACATCAACATTGAAGTTATCTTCACATCAAGAGAGAAATGTATCCCTGTTGCCTGAAGCTATCAAAGTAATTGGCTTGACATAAAAAATAACATCACTAATTTATGTCCCTTCAAAGGTAGATTTTGACAGAAGGTGCTTTGAGACAGAAAGTAGTTGTGGATTCCTGAAGGCTAATCTAAAACCTACAACTTAATTGGTATCATTATCAATGGTAGTCCTCAGAATCGAAAATAGTGAAGTTAACAGGAAGCACAAGTTGTTTTGCTAGTCCAGGGGTTTTCATTAAGCACCGACGTCTGACGAAGAGAGTCGGCTACGTCGATCAGAGACATCATACATACATACTTAATTGACCACTCCCCGCTGGGGCTTTTCAGGGCCAATGAAACAAACAAGTGAAATAAACTTAACTGGTTAAGAATCCCAACTGGCAGGAGGCAGACCAGTTGGCTTTGTACAAACGCAGCCGAGGAGTTTAACAAGTGACTACCTCGGACAAACCCAGCTAGTGGTCAGAGCGGAACCTGAACTCGGGATCTCCAGATTTCAAATCCGATGCCCTAACCGCTCGGCCACGCTGCCTCCACAATCGGTTACTTTCTGCCTAAATTGAAGTAATTAAGGAACGATCCTTTCAAACAAAATTAAAATTTATTTTGATGGACTTGGATGTACTTTTTACCCCAATTTCAAGATTAAGGTCACGCCTCATTGCGCATTCGCCATGATCTGGTATCGCTGTTACGGCTCGACTCATCAAGTTGGTCACCTCGTAATCTGAGTCGGTTGCAACGCGTCACATCTATTTTTGGATATAGTTGCACATTTCTACGTTTCAATAGACTACTTTCGAATTGTGCAGGAACAAAAGAACGGAGTCGAGGTTCAGGGGAATAATTTGCATTTTCCTTTGTTTTGAACAATACAAAATGCTAATTATTCCCCTGAACCTCGACTCTGTTCTTTTGTTGCTTCACAATTCGAAACTAGCCTATTGTAGTATCTTGTCATTTTGGTGCTATTTAGGACGATTTTGTTCAACTTCATTGTTTTCATTGACAGTGGTCTTCAAATTCCAGGAAATTTATCCAAAAGGCTATTTTCAGCTTATCAAAAATATCAGTTTGATTGTAAAAATAAACACAAAAAAGCGTTGTTGGTGCTAAGAAATCGTACTTATATTGATGCACAATTTGATGCCCAGAACGCTGGAAATAGTGTTTAAGAGCTTCCAATTTCACAATTTTCTGGGGGGGGGGAAGGGGCGGGCATGCCCCCAGACCCCACTAGCAAAATGGGCGTTGCGGATATGTGTGATAGATCAATATTAAAGATATCAGTTGAAGAAGGACTTAGCCTAATTGCAATTTGTTGTGCGCTGTGAGATGAATGCATTAATGAATGAATAATTGTGCCATATGTGCA
>BLAZ01000129.1:1923068-1925568 GCA_014633955.1 Acropora tenuis | reverse complement strand
CAATGATCTTATGATTACTGGTTCGGATGAGGAGGACTCGGGAAAACTCGGGGAAAAAAATGCGAGGCCTCTCGGATTAAGATGACTCGGGCAAACAAGGGAAATCCAAGCACTTCTGACACGGAGTTGACGAGAATGTTCGAATTGGTGGCGTGGCATTACTAGAGGTGATGAATACACTGTCATTACAAAACGCCATCTAATGATAAATTTTGGTAAATTGATGGACCACCTAAAAAACGGAGAAAATGATCGTTTTTTTTTTTCTTTTTTAACCAAAGGAAATATGATTGCAAAATATACTTACGACTAAAGGATAGAAAACTTCATTCCATCGTCAATATCTGAGTAAGGCCCGTTCATCGTGAAAGGAGAACTACAATTTTGTTTATGAATGACATTATTTGAGGCCCAAAATTTCCTGGACTGCGAACAGAGAATCAGAAAAATTCCTTTGTCATCCGCTGTTTTTAAAAACAACGGCGTGAAATAACCACGCTTGAGTTTTCGAGATGTGAGGAAATGACTTCGTATTTTCAGTTCTTTCTCAATAATTCTACTGTATGATTTCACATTCGGTTAATTTAGACCCCTGGAACAATTGGTTTATCATCGGATATCGACAAGGTGAAGTTGTGTCTAGAAATAGATCGTCATCGTGTTTACTTAGAATGGGTTTTGAGAAACCAACAGATGGCCAATGTTATCTCCAATGAAACGCTTTAATCACAACTTAAGGTGAACTGTGACACCAGACCAAATAAGTTCTACAGGAAGAACTGAAGTTGGACAGATATTGCTGCTTTCTCACGCACAAGGAAAGGACGGCGGAGATCTCCCGCTACTACCGCGGGATAAAAACGATTGCAGCGAACATTTAATTGTTTTGTAACGAAGGTCCAGCATGAAGGCATTCATTCAAGGAGAGCCCGTTTCCACTTGCGCAGGCATATGCATCATAAACGACTCGCAGCGTCGTCGTCTCAGCATTTTTTCTCATAACCGCACGATGAGGTAGATAGAATTCTCTAGCATTGACTTCAGCAAGTGCTCGCTAAATCACGCCCTCTTCCAACTGTTATCTCATAATGGCGTCGTAATCATCTAACATCTCACTTTATCTCAAATTCTATACTGTCGTTTAGTCTGTGTAAACTTCCTTTGTGGTTGTTTGATAGGGTAGAGTAACAATGTTAGAATGCCCCCAAAATGGAGGCCTTTTTTTTCTGTCTTCTTCACTGGGTTTTTTCCGAGGTCTCCGGTGGTGACTTTCACGACGTCCACGTGGTCCTCTTCGAAGTCTGATTCGGCTTCCTCTTTCTCCTCGTTGTTTTCAGTTCCTGTAGAGTGACTTTCATTCAAAGCGTCACTATCAGCTCTATGGAAATTGGAAGAGCGTGGAATGACAAACAAAAAAGTTCGCTCTTAACTTCTCCCAGTTGGTCAAAAGTAAATCTCACAGCTGTGTCAAGTCTGTTAAGGCTTTGCAATGTTTGAAGCGACTCAACGTTGAATAACAAGGTTTCGTAGAACTCGTGGATTCTTTTCACTTGACGTCGCTCGATGCGATTATGGGCAGCTCAAGTATTTTGCAAACGTATGTGTGCATGTATATGGTTTTTCCACTGGAAGGTCGGGAAAGTAAATATTTCGCCTTTGTCCCTCTGAGGTGAACGGAACTCCATCGATGAGATTGCGGACCTATAAATCCACTAATTCTTTCAAAGAAGAAAATGTTGTAACATCTGGGAGAGATGACTTCTCGATTTGTGCCTGGAACTGTCTCTAGAAACACATTCAATCTTGTGGTGTCCCATCGAAATTTGTAATTACAAGCTTGGGCGGTTTCTTTTGAGATTGTTTTTGTTCGAGTTTCTTCTTTTCAAATGGCAATTCTTTGGCGTGTGCTCATTCTGCAGCTTCTAGTTGTTGCTTAAATTTGTCCTTCTTCAATGCAAGGGCTTGCTAGTGTTCCAAGAGTGCGCCGGTTTCATGCTTTACACGCCGATTAATCTCGGCTGCTCTATTTTTGCCTGCCAACGGCCTCTTGTATTTTTCTGCCTCCTCCACTGCTAAGTCAGTTTCTGCTGCCCACTCTTGAACATTTACTTCGTTTTCGCCTTTAGCGAACTTTTTCTCGTCAATGGATTCCTTTAAATCATTCGCAATGGTAACCATACTTTTCAGCGCAAGATTGCGGCCAATTGAAAGTTTATTAGTTGATTGATGATTAAAATTTATAACTTGTCCTTGATGTCGGCAGCTAGTTTTGTTCTCCCTTCCGGCTTTCACCTTTAAATGGCATCCTAATGGTAAGGCGTGCATATTTGTATTTCTATTTATATTTGTATTATTTGCTACCATTTTAGCCTAAATTCAATGCAAGTTAGTATAAAGGTTATTCCCATATCCATAAGATAATTATAATCAGAATTTTTAGGGTCTTCTGCGGGCTCCTTGTTTCAATTGTTGGTCGCCCGAGGGCGAGTCTCAGTCGCCT
>BLAZ01000129.1:1880035-1882535 GCA_014633955.1 Acropora tenuis | reverse complement strand
TTTGGCAAAGACGAAGCTTTCCTCAATGCATGGATCGTGATTAAGTTTAGCGTGCTGGCGGTGAAACATAGAAATGAGTTGAGAATGCAATTCATTAGGTAATGAAAATCTTTGTCTTCCAGTGTTGCTGTCATCTTTCGCCAGGTTTCTTTTGCCGCAGCTATACTGTATGTTTATAGCGTTTTATTTGAATGCTCCCTTTTTGTTGGATTCTGTTCGCACTGAATCAACGGTGCAAGCTATCGATGAAGGCTTTATCCTTATTTAAAGGTTCATTTGTGAGCTGATGGGAAAGGCTTGCGGCAATAGCTTTTATGAAGGAACTTTTTCGGACGAGGTTTCGCTGTTTAAAACGTATTTTTATCGTTGCTGGTTTCCAAAATCTTGTAGTTTTGAGACTAGGTTGAATTTTTGCAACTGGATTTCAACAACATTCGAACACTGACGTATGCCTTTCACGTCATTTGGCTTAAGTGAAGGAAAAAGTCTCAATGGTTTCACGTGTCTTCTGTTTTTAGTCACCGCGCAAATCTTTTAAACCACAGCTGCACTTTATGTTGAGATCTTAAGAAACCGCTCTTGCCTCTAGCTCGTTTGAAAGAGCAAATGGAAACTGCAAGAAAGAAAGAAAAGGAATCACTAAGTCTGAAATGCAAATGCAAAAAACCATTTTGATTTCCTGCAGTGAAACAGATATTCAAACAAAACCTTTCTTTGACATTTCAAAAAGCAAACTTGTTTGACAGGATAAGTTTCACGTCCCCTCGCGATTTAGGTGCTTTGATAATTAAACTAGCGAATTCCAAATATTAGTGAAAGTTGAACGAGTTAACTATAGAAATAATTCTTTTTGTCGAAGTTAGCTTTCAATTTTTCCCGTCAATAAATTTATAACCGAAATTCCCGACTTATGAGTTTTAGCACATAGTAAATTAAGTGAGTATAGTACCGTGATATTGCGTCGGTAGACAGTGAAATACGAAAGTCAAGTTTCATCAAATATGTTAATAAGCGTCAAATTACCTCTGTAAAGTTGTAATTTCGAGCGTATCCCTTCATCAAAGCAAACTAACAGGCGAAAGGATAACTCTTAACTGAAAGTACGGGTCGTAAGATGAATGATACGCAATGTGTTCCTGTTTTCGTTCGTTTGAACTCTATCAATTCAACAACCAATGAAAAGTCAATATTCGCTGTACGTTGTGCGGGAGAAATCAGCAATATTTGTCCAACTGTTCTTAGGTTTATCGGCACCTCAGTGCTTCCTGTAGAACTCATTTGGTCCGTTGTCACATTTCACCTTAACGTGACTCACAAAATCCTTTTTGTCAATAAAGCTATTCATTTTAGATAACATTGGCCATCAGTCTGTTTGTCAGAGCCCAGCTTACGCAAACTCGATGATGATGACTCATGGCACACTTCGTTTCTGGATGCAACTGCTTGTCGACGATGACAAACAAATTTTGGATTTTTGATCTCTATACACAGTCCAGGAATCTATAAGCCTGAAACATTGTCAGTGTTATTCTCCTTTTACGTTGAACGGGTGTTACTCAGATATTGGTCATCGAATTAAGTTTTCTGTCCTTTAGTCTTAAGCATGTTGCAATAATATTTCCTTTGGTAGAAAAAAAAAAAACCTTCTTATGTCCGTTTTTTCAGGTGGTCCATCAATTTACCAAAGTTTATCAACAGATGGCGATGATTCTAGTTCAAAAATATGGGGTAAGTTTTGCATTGACAGTGAATTGATCATCTCTAGTAATGCCACACAACCAATTCGAACTTTCTCGTCCAATCTAGACAGAGAACCATCAAATTTGAATTTTCGTTATTTAACATGTCCCAGTGCGTGTTTTGTTCTCCAGTGTGGCGATTTTTGTACCACGTGATCACCCAGCTGCAAGGGCCCATTACTGGAAATTGCATGGTCTTTTAAACCAATCACATTTGAGGAATTTAAATTGGCTCGAAGTATAACTCAAATGGTTTGTTCAGCCGGTTAAAAGCATATATCGGGAGCGAAAATTGCACGTGATGAATTACACGTTACATAATCAAAGCGCGTGACATAGGGAAATCGTTGAGTTACGTAACATATGCCGTCAGATACTGAAACATCCCCGTTCTTTTAAACGAACGAATTATAACGATCGTACGAAGATGATATACATAACTAATGATAGTGTCCAACATAGTTCAAGTGTTCAAGTATTTAACGGCCCAGTATGTGTGGAGATTTTGAAGTGCTTCCAGATCATGTTTTGTAGCTTGACCGTTCTGAGGTGAGGTAGCCGAGCTATCTTACGCTACTGTTGTCTCAGGAGTAGTTGGTGGTGGTTCTTTGGTGCTGGCGTCCCGTACCTCGGGTCTGGGTTTCAGCTGTGATCGAGTGCGACGGTAGATCCCATCTGTTCGGTCGTTCTGAACGACGAAGGATGTTGGTTCCCTCGCAGGTCTGACAACTGTGCCTCGTTTCCATCTCTGAATGTGGTTG